>OMPJ01034646.1:23590-66090 GCA_900312935.1 Carapus acus | reverse complement strand
TAGATTGTAAAGACAGGAGCGAATTAGAGTGGACAGCTCAGTCCTCAATTAGCAAAGGTTTGGCGCACAGCGTTTGCAATGTGTTTGGCACTGATGCCAAACATGTCGAGAAGCTCCTGAGGCTTTCCACTGCGGGGCACGCCGCTTACTGCAAGCCGACTCACAATAATGCCAGGCTCCTCGCCTACTGCTGCAAGAACTGCTTCACCAAGACCCCCTGGAGAAAAGAGGCATATAATCAGACAGCAGTACAACAAACTATCAAAATGTATGGGGCTTTTTAGACAATTTTGTCTAGTTAAAGTTGGGTTTAGGGGAAGAAAAACAACAAACAAAACACCACCTACCCTCCTTGTAGTGGTCCTCCACAGTGATGATTCGTCCACCTGTAGCTTTGGCACTTGAAAGGATTGTGGAAGCATCCAGAGGCTTGATGGTGAACGGGTCAATCACTCTAATGTTCTTGCCTTAAAAAGCAATTATGGCGTCAGCAACTTGCGAGGCAGAAATCAGTTAAATTGCGGTGGCAACTGCCAGCAATGAAACCAGACAGTCAAATGAAGTACCATGTCTATCCAAAAGAGGGCGATGTACAATTACCTTCACTGGCCAGGATGTCAGCAGCAGCAAGGGCTTCATGCAGTGTGACACCAGCTCCAACAACGGTCACCTGGTCTCTGTCAGACTGGCGCACCACCTAGTGATAGATACAGGTATTCAAGATTTCTGTGTCTGTCTCTCAAAAGTGTTTCTGTTCTCATTATGAAAGCACATGGTAGAGACAAAAGCTGGTGGGCTTTTGTGGCAGAACGCATTACCTTGGCCACTCCAATTTCAAACTTCTCATCTGGAGAGTAGAGAACTGCTGTGTCTGGCCTGCTCGTGCGGATGAAACAGATACCCTGCAGGTACACAGCGATACCATCAGGAACATGACTCCCACAGAGCGGGGAAAACAGCAACACCAAGAAGGCAACCAACCTTTGTGTTGGCTGCTAGCTCAACGGCTCTCTCAGTAGACACTGCGTCACTGGGGTAAAACACGGTGCATGTTGGGATTGCCCGGAACATGGCCAAGTCCTCGAGTGCCATCTGGGAAGGGCCATCTTCACCTAACAGAGGGAGACTAGTTTTATTTGGAACAAGCATCTTGTGCACAAATGCATTGTTTAGGGAATTGTCTAGGAACCTTACCAATGGACACGCCACAGTGGGAGCCCACCAGGTTGACATTTGACTGAGAGATGGCCCCCATTCTTATCTGGTCATAAGCTCTGGAGAGAAAGGCTGCAAATGTGCTAACAAATGCAACAGTGCGGTCACGGGTGGCACAGCCAATGGCTACTCCGACCTGTCATGACAACAAAAACAAACGCCAGTTAGCCTCACTGAGAAGAAGCAATAAGTTGCATGAAGTTCTTAAACTACTTGTGAGGAAAAGATTAGGGATTGTGGCACAAGAGAATGAATAAATAGAAAGAGATTACACCATTTTAGACGAAGAGCAGATTATAGCCGAGTGGTGGAGTGAGCAAGATAAACTACTTTCCCTTTAATGCTTTAAGCTTGAAAGGCAAGAATCAAAGAACATCTTCATATTCATTATAAACACAGAACAAATAGAGTCAATAAATGGAGCATTTCGTACCATATTTTGTTCAGCAATGAAACACTCAATGTAGCGTTCAGGGAAGGCCTTCTTGAAGGTCTCAGAAAAGGTGGAGTTCTTTGTATCTCCGTCGAGAGCCACGACCCTTTGGCTCACCTTACCAAGCTTGGCTAATGCCACGCCGTAGGCACGCCTTGTTGCCATCTGATTGTATGAAACAACACAAGAGTTAGCAGTAATAACATCATAATAATCCACGTGATAGCTCACATATGACCTGAAACGCAAGACCACAACCAACAAAACCAATTATAAGTGAACTTCTATCTTTCAATCCCTTTATATAGTATAGGCCACAAATACTTTAGAGTCCATTCTGAAAATTTACCTTGTCACCTTTCTTGTAATCTGGGGGAGACGACATGGCGATGGGACTAAGATCTGCAGGTGCTGTGTCCTCGCTGGGCATCTGGGGACACAGGGTTTTGTTGGGGACCTGAATCTGAGCCTCAAGATCTTTCAGGATCTCATCCACACGATCTTTAGGGATGGGTTTGCCATGCCAGTTGTCAAGATCCTCGATGTCTACAAAGGCGTGACATGGCAAGAGTTCAAGTCACTTTCACCAAAAGCTGACAAAATGTTCTATGTGCAGTACTTCCTTGATTAAGAGGCTGCTTACTTTTTAGTCCTTTGCCCTTGAAAGTCTTTGCAACGATGCATGTGGGTTTCCCATTTACTTGCTGGGCCTGCCAGAAAGCCTTGCACAGCTCCTCCACATCATGTCCATCCACAACATACGTGTTCCACCTACACAAAAATATCTCTGGTTTAACAATACGGCTCTCCACATATCGAATATTAACCTGCATTCATATAAATAACCCTACAAGTCGAGTTTCGTTGACGAGAAACACAATTTTGTTGCAGATGAAAGAAGAGGCCACAGTGTCATATGATCAAGAACCTTTTGCTACATGAGATGCAACTTTTTGATCATCATGAGTTACTGCACTTACCCAAAGGCCTCACAACGCCTGCGGTAGGTTTCCATGTCATGCTTCAAGGGTGCAGCTTCACTTTGGCCAAGCCGATTAACATCCAGGATGGCCACCAAATTATCCAGATGATAGTAGGAGGCAAAGGCCATGGCCTCCCATACAGATCCCTCTGAACACTCTCCATCTCCAAGCATGCAGTACACACGGTAACTGGGGAGAGGAGGATGAAAGACTAGAATCCCTGCTCCACACAAACAGGCTAACCTAATGGCTCAACCCATGCATAGGTCCAGCATCTACAGTAAGAGCATCTCCTGCTAAGAGAAGTAAAAAGATCGATAATATTCAGTGTCACAACTGTCAGTTCAGGAACAGTTGCTGATGTATGAATTTACTTTGACAAAAGCATTAACTGATCCTTTTCCCAGAGTGCAACAATGGCTCACTTTCAGCCAAACACATACCTGGATTTGTCGAAGTGCTTCCCAGTGTAAGCCATTCCACAGGCAGCTCCAAGACCCTGACCAAGAGATCCTGTGGCCACGTCAACAAACGCCAGTTTCTGAGGGAAAAAAAAGAAGACTGGTAACAGCAGAACATTACCAAAGGACAAATACCCATGCAGGGAGCTAACTCATGATTCAAAACTTACAGGTGTTGGATGGCCCTCTAGATCATTGTCAATCTTGCGCAAGTTGAGCAGATCAGCCTCCTTGACGAAACCAGCTTCAGCCCAGGCAGCGTACAGGACAGGAGCAGCATGACCCTATAGGAGAGGATGACAGAGCGGTAGGCAAAAACCCCAATGTCAGGAACAGCAACAGTCCCTGGAGCTGTTGGTTTATATTAGGAACCAGGATGCCAACCTTTGACAAGACAAAGCGATCATTGCACTGGTTGCGAGGATCATCTGCTTTGTAACGCATGGTATGGAAGAAGAGCACAGACATGAGCTCTGCTGCACTGCAACATGATGTGGGATGACTGGAGGACAGAAAAGAACCATTACAGTTCAGTGACAGACAGGCCATTGTTAAAAAGAAGGGAAAAAAAACACACACTCATGCATGTTGGGGCATTCCAAATCCATTCACAAGGTTAGAGTAATAAAAATTTTAGACTAAAGGCTGCAAAAGTAAAGAATGTGTAAATTGAACAAACTTTTAAAATCCTAAATGTAGGGTTAGGAACTTCAATTTGCATTTCATATCATGACCATAAATTCTGCTATTACACTTGGCAGCCCTATGCATAAATTTACAAGATTCTAAAAAATTGGTCAAGTGTAACTTGCAAGTTAAGTAATTTCCCATGCGTTACTCAAGGGCTCAGCTTCCTTGTGAGAGTTAACACACTGATGGCATGTCACCAAAAGTGAAATCACACAAGTTGTCATTAACATACAAACAATCGCAGCAAGTGTTAAAATCATTCAGCATCCCTCATTTTACCCAGTCTGCTACTGAGGAAAACCTGATGGAAAATAAATGGAACCAATCAGTCACCAGGACAATAGGATAACATCCCCAACACCCGCTGGTTTGAAATGGATGCCAGACACACTTCAGAACAGCTGCATGTATTCTTGGAAAAAAAACAAACCCTATTACTCCTGAACTATCGTGAGGAGATTGGACATGGATAATACTATTCTTGCACATCATGGCTGTCGATGCTATCGAAACACTCGTGTTATTTGCTAGTGACATCATTGGCGATGGTATCATCAACACTTGAGGCAAAAATCATTGATTCTTTTAATCAAATTAGTTCAAAAGGTGACAAAGGGTTTCCTTCTCGGATATCACCAAGAAGTGCTAAACAGGTTTCCCAACAAACATTGGCTTTTCAGTTGCATCATTGTGAAAATTGCAGTGCTTGAGTTCTCAAGGAAGTACAGTATGCGGTGAGTGTGAATTACTGTAAGTATGTGGCCAATGAACCAGGTGGATGAATCATGGACAGTGATCTTTTTAAATTTTAGTATCCTTCAAATAGTTGCAACCCATGTTGTGCAATGTAGCTGCACGCCATAATGAAACAGCAGAGCGTTCTAAAGAAGCTACAGGTAATTTGCTGTGAAGCTATATCATAAAAGACTGTCTGGCCGTCAGATCAGTGGGCCCTCTCCTGCACTGTTGACCAAGCATGAGGCAAGAGCACCTGGGTCGCCCTTTGACACTTCGGTGTGACGTTCGGGTATATGCTACATAGGCTCTGCAGTAAATGTGCAGTTAACGTGTGTAATTCTGCATTTCAAAGCTGTATGCCGCTGCAACTTTAAGGGGAGCGTCTGCCCGGCCACGGGACTGCTGCCTCTCTCCATCATGTGATTTCATTTAGCCAGTGGAACGGGTGCAGTAATAATGTGACACCCCACTGTTGCATACCCATCGAGAGCTACAAACCTCATTCGTTACACACAATGGCAAATGCCCGCTTATTTTACTTTCACACTGCTGGTGAAACAACCGTTAAGAGGCAACACGAGTAAATTAGGAGGGAGATAACGCGGTGTGTCCTGCTGGAGAGTTCTAGCTTGGCCTTGACTTCATATCCCGGCACCGCGTGCGGACAGTCCGCGGCACGTGTGTGTTGTGAGGCCGCGCAGGTGGCGCGCCTCTCGGCCAAGGCCACGCATTTGCACCGGGACAGAGACACGCCAAGCTAGCCGTCGGCAGGACGTCTTATTCGGTCCAAGTGTAACATCACATACCCAGAGTTGGAGGCGCACGTAGCCTTGATGGAATTGATTCGCAGCTTGTTCGCGATGTCTTTCAGCCCCTGCAGAGTTTTCTCGTCGGGTTTGTGGTAGTTGCTCATGATTCCCGCGGTTGTTTTTCCAAGCGTTGTCTGACTAAAGAGTTAATGTGGAGGACGATTCCCACAGCTGCCTCAGTACTGCGCCACGGAAAGTGTCGAGCTGCCCGGTAAAAGAACCACCGAACACGGGGCGGACGCAGGGAGAGGAGGCCTTATCTTCGCGCCGCCAGCCACTCCCCCTTAATCCAATCATTGGAGGAGCGGTGGTGGCGCAAGGCACTCTTACCTCATCAGTAGTATTACACACAGCAAATATACATTATCCCCTTTGAGGTCTTATCCTAGAGACGGAAATATCTACGAGCAATGGCGGTCTGCTTTTTGATAAGGTAGCATAAGCGAGAATATGCAGGAACGGTGAGGGAAGTCAAATCCATGACGCTGGAAGTACTATAGGAGAAACGGACACGTGTGCGATAATGTGCGGAAGACGAGACAGTCCCCCCCCCCTTGGTTAAGTGACCTCTGTCATTCACTTTTACCACATAAAATACGCGAAAGCGTGATTACGGCAACTCCTACCTAATGCCATTCATTCGCGACCCAACGTGACTCGGCTATGCCTTTAAGACCAAGCGGCTGCCAGCATACGGGACATTGCCGATTCTGCTCTCTCATCCTTACTCAGGGGAAACACGGGGAAGCTGAGCTGTCAACAAACAGGTCAAATATCTCCCCCTTTCCTCCCTCCAAGCGATATTAGGTCGGACTCACACATGAATGTGCATTTGCTTATGTTACAAATACACCCAAAACAGAAAAAAAGCTGTTTTATTTTTGTAACAATGAAACAGTGGTTGCAACACTTGTTGAGAAACGTATTACTTAGACAATAGTTTCAGGTGTGTGTTGTGAAATTCCATGTTTGTATCAAAGCCACCCGCAAACCACGCCCAAGCTCAAACATCATTTCGAGAAAGTCGAGATTGGAACACTTCCTCGATTTCACAATCATCAGAGAGTTATGCGTCAGGTATTTCCTCTTCTTGTAGTTCCTGAAATAATATATGTTCACGTTAAGATGAATCCTGCAAACGAACAGGAACTGACTCGTGATATGTGTGTGCTGTATTTAATCAGCTTCACCTTGATTTTTTCCATAGCTTCAGCACTCTCCTCAGGATAGACTGGCTCTTTGTCAATTCGCTCCACGTTCGGAAGGTACATCAGCACCCACAGACGGTGGTCCATCTTTTCCACCAGGGGATTATCAGAAAGAATCAAAGTTTTCAGGGTCTTTGACACGTTTCTGAGGCTTCGCAGGGCCTTGTGATCTGAGATAGTATTACCTCTGTGAGAAGTAGACATGTCAGACAACAAGTCATTTCTAAAAGTATTTCATGCTCTGAGTACTATTTTCAACTGCTGAAATAAATATGAGCAACTAGAATACCAGACATAATTACTGTTGTATGCAAATGGCTTTGGACTGTACCTGACGTTGAGGTACTGCAGACATCGCATGTTGGAGCTGATGCCATCCAGTGTATCCACTTGGTTGTCGCGTAAATGAAGTGTAGTTAGGCGCTCAAGTCTGTCTAAACCTTCGAGGCGCGTGATAACATTCTTGGCCTGAATGCAGGTCAGAAAGAGTTTGAGACTAATTTCTAGGAGTATCAACATATTCAATGCAAAACGTGTTTGTTATATTCTGTCATAGTAGTCTTTTTCTCACCAGGTATAATCGCTGCAGATTAGGAAGATAGATACCATCAGTGGTATCTAGCAGGTTTCCCCTGAGCTCTAGAGTTACCAGGTTGGTCAAACAACCAGCCAGCAGACCACGCACTCTTTGGATACCATTACCTGCCAAAAATATTACACAATTCTTTACGGTCAAAAGCTTCCTGATCCTGCTGTACAGCAGTTTGATACAATCAAAAACACAGGATTTAGACTGTCAGTCTGACTAAAAAGTAAATGTAGCACATTGCTTGACTAATTGTCAACTATAACTGAGTGGTTGAAGCCAGCCAGACACAGAATCATTGCACAAACCGATGAGATTGAGGGACTCTAGGGCAGGACCAATGAGGCCCTCCAGATCTGTCAGCCGGTTCTCTGCCATACTCAGCCACTGCAGGTAGACCATGTTATCCAGAGGTTGGCCTTTGAAACATGCCACAGCATTGTTGTCTACCTATCAAAACACAACAGGTGTGGGATAAATAAATACAATCAGGGTCAGAAACTCTGCCTTGAACAACACAAAATGAAGAAAGAAAAGTGCCAATTGCCTTCAGCCAAAGGAGCTGGTTCAGTGCTGCCAGGGGAGACAGATCATTAAGGCGATTTTTGGACAGATCCAGGAAACGTATATGGATGTAACTGCTGATTGCAGATATGTCTGTCAGCTTCCTGTTGAACAAAGCCATGACGGGTAGAAAATGTGTCTTAGGTAACACACGAGAACAAAGGTAAAGAATTCTGTTTAGCATTTACACATACACTTACTTGTCTTTCAGGTCAAGTCTCACAAATGCATGTCCTAGTCCATTTCCTGTTCGACAGAGCAGCGAGAGCCCCTGGGTTATGTGTTCTTTTGTCAAAGGACAAATCAGTATCTGTGTAATACAAAAGAAACTATCAAAGGACTTATTTCTGAGGGGAAAACTCTGTTTATTAAACAAACAATCACATCTTCTTTGCTCAAACTGAACCGTTTCTATTCTATTAGCAGATCTTTATGGCAGCAACACATGTAGCTCGTAAAGAACGAAAGAGCCTCGCTACACTGCAGATTCAGCCCTTTTTTGTACCACAAAAAATTTACTGATGTGAAAATATTTAAAACCTCTCAAAAAGCTGAAAGTTTGGTATGTTAGTAACTGCTTGCCTTATTCCATTTATGATGGATGTGAAACCAGACTGTTGGTTTGTAAGATAAGAGGAAGCTACAGATTTCATTACACTGTTTCCATTAAAAACTAAATAGCACACTTTTGTTAGTACTGTAACTACCTTAACTCTCTTCTAAAATTCTTATTCTTATAACTCCAGCAAACCTCCTGGTTAATTTCAGCACTCATTGTGTTGCTCTCTGCACGCTTCAAACCACATTTCCTCATGTCTTTCATCTTATTTCCCTGCTCTATAGCACAACCAATGAACAAATGAATGAAAAATAAGGTATGTATTGTGTAAGCATACACAAAAGAAAACAAATTACAGTAATACCGCCTCGTGGATCAACATCTGATGTAAACATCTACCTTGTCTGGGTCCTCTGGATCATCAGGAGGTGTTGCCTCCTCCTCTGAAACAGGTGTACCTTCGCCCTCCGCAGACATTCTGGACAGTACTGGATTTACCTGGCCAGGGATGCGAGCATAACATAGGTACACAAAAAAAAAGCACAAACCCTGAACCCCAGCGAATATTCAATTCTGTAAGAGCACAGGCAATGTTACGCGATTGGGCGCATGCTGACGTCATTTTTGGTCCAAGGTCTTCTCTTATTTTTGTATCGCGTCATATAGACCTCGCGAGAAGGAAACGTGTTTGGGAACGTTTAAGGAAAAGGTTTCACAATCAACAGGGATTAACTAAAAGTTGCCGACGAGATGAAACAGTCCCGGGACAGCGTTGAGAGGCGCGACTAGCCAAAGTGATGAATCGCTGAGGTGAACGGATGTCGGGTAGGACTGAAGTAAGCGTACTTACTACTGGAATAGTATGGATTGCGCTCCCTCGGCTCGAGCAATCGATAAATACTTCGCCGTTACACAGTCGGATCAACCCTGACCCGATGAGTACGACGCGAAATGTCAACACGGTTACACATGAACGTACTGGTCCAATGCTGCCATCAAGTTTTATGCTGCTATGTTGTACTTCAGAATACCTGTTTTCTCACCGGGTAAGAGTTCGGTGCGGTACGCAAGTCCTTAACAATATAGCAGGCACAGCGTTGGTTGAGGTTACCATGACAACAGGTGGCCGTAAAGTGCACGGGCGTTGGATGCACTGATGCCGCGGTCACAGGGAAACATTTCCGGACACCATTTCACAGGATACATGGCGGATACAACCGCGGATAGTCCTCTTTTTTAACCATCACATATGCAAAAGCTGTTTTGGGAAATCCTGCAGCTATACGTTGAAAGATACTAGTCATTGCATGTATAGATACACATCCACAGGCTCGTCTTAGAATGGTATAATTGTGAATAATTGTGAGCTTCATGAGTCAAAAACGTTGTTTTACATGGAAATTAAAAAAAGAAATAAAAAAACCCATCATCTACAGACATTGACATGTATTATGCATTTATACCAGGACTGACAAACCATAGGAAGCAAATTTGTAAAGTTAACTTTAACTTGATCATCCCACTAGGCCTCAGTCTGTCCATTCCCTGGATTGGTATAAAATGCAAACTCCATACTTTATACACAGCTTGCGCCCAGATCTGTCATTCATTGAATGACATGGCATGTAACAAATAAAACAATCTATGGTGCATAGACAGTAATATTAGAGAATGCCATCTGCTGCAATGAAGATCAATACTGATCTTTAAAAAAAAAAAAATTACCCAAAAAAAGCAAAAGTGTCTTGATCAATTAAAGCTTGTTTCTCACACATAAGCTCTGAAAAACGAGCACTCAAGATAGTCATTTGGAGTGAAAGCAAAAGGTGCATTGTGTGCAATATCTTGACATTCACTGCTACAGGGTCAGTCCATTACATGAGTATTAACAGCTGAGGTAAGTTTAATTCAAATTAAAATGAATTACGAGGTTTGACAATTGACATCTATGTGATGTTAATGGTGAACGGTTGCAGCTTTCCTTTCTTAAATTGGTCGGGGGACTGAGATTTGCAGACTGTCACTCCACTTGCATATTTCGCAACAAAAGCCCCTTCTTCACACCTCCCTGAAGCATCCGGGCACCGAGACTTGTGCCTGTGACTGCACCTCTGAAGAAGAGACAGCAACATTTTTAATACACAAACATACAGTACATAGAAAAGTCACTACGATACCAAAACAAAGTCCTTCTAATTTAGTCATTTGTACATCTTGTGCAAAGTTTTTTTTGCGATAGACAAGAGCAGAGCTGTTACAGGTGAGCCATTAAGAAAAAGCTTAAGTGAGTCCACGCGAGGAAATTCCAACAATATCTATGTGAGAGGGCAGCAACAATTATGCCTGATTCTACTTACGTCCTTCTCTTCTTTGCATCGGGTCCATCATCAGGCCTCTGGAGGAAATCAAAGATAGTAATCAATAACTCAACATCTGGATTGACACTGGTCACTGCTTGCACAGTTACGTTAGTCATTGAGCAGCCACGAGGCTTGACTGACCTCTTTCCCTACAGCCTCTTGCTGTATTCTCCGCTGCTCCAGGTTTTGCTGACGATGGACATAAAGTAACATCGGGTCAAAGTTTAGTTCTACCAAACGTCATTAGACAGCACCTTTCTCATGTTGTGAAATCCTCGAGAAAAAGGTTAGCTGAAGCGTCAATACAAAGATGTTGCCACACTTTATAGCTTTTAGACATGGCATTACTACCTTGTGTAGCTCTGAGAGTTGCTGGTGCCTGATGAGGGCCTCTTTGCTGGGGAACTGCCGCCGACATAGCAGACAAGCCAGCTTAACCCAGTCAGTCATTCTGCCGTCCTTGTCATCTTTATCCCCACCTTCTTCCTCACTGTCAGTTTCCCCACTATAGGCAGGCACCAGGCCCTGCTGCTGGGGTGGAGAATGCTGAAAACCAACAACAAACAAGACACCATAAAGACATGGACAAAGGGTTAAGGCATCTGATCATTGAAAATATTCTGGAAGCTCAATGGAGAAAAGATTATAAATGAGCAATTTACTTACTTCTGTGGCATGTCGAATTTGGTCCAAGTAAATCTGAGGTCGTTCAGACAACGCCCCCTAAAAGTAGTCAGTGTGAATGACATTATCACCGACCAGTTTCTTGTTTGAAATCAATGAATTCTGTCAAATCATCTTAACAGCACTGTCCACATGTCTATGAGAGGGTCACCTTTTTCTCGAGAACAGCATAGCCTGCGTCAGCGCTGGCACTTTCTCGATGGTCATCAGGACGACTGTGGCCAGGAACCCTCATGTAACCAGAGGGCACTGCTGTGGAGCTGACGGTGGGGGAGGAAGACGCAGTGCGCATGTTCTCCTTCTGTCTGTTTAGACTCTTGGCCCAGCGTTCCATGTCTTTGGCAATCTATTCATTTCCACACAAACAGAGGCAAACAGCAAGGGCGATAAATTTGGGCTGATGAGAGCAGTGCCTCAATTCTAAAATGCATGGACATTTTTGCCTTGTTGGTTTGCATTTGTTTGAATTGATGCAGGAAATTTGTACTGTATTTGTATATATGTCTCCATGAAATTATGTCTCTACAAGGGCCAATGACAGCATACCTGCTGAGCTGTTTTGCTCTTGGGTTTGTCTTTTTTCTCTTTGCCTCCAGCAGCAGTGGCAAGGTCCGATGGATCCGCGGATGTAGTTTCAGTATTAGACTGAGCAGCAGGAACATAGATCTTCTTCTCTCCATCCCAGTACATGTACTGCTGGGTGTGAGCATTGTAATAGTACTGCAGAGAAAAAAGATGGCATCAGTCGCACAAATGCAAAGGGCTACATTTGAGAGGTGCCTGCACAGCATCTGAGAGGAGGTTTCTTCCCTTGTAGTACCTGGGAGTTGGGGTCATAGTAAAGTCCTGTGACTGGGTCATAGTAGTAGCCGGAGCTTTCGTCATACTGGTAGGTAGATACATCTGGAACAGCTGACAACAGAGATTGAACACAAATACAGAATCAATTGTCACACTTAAAAGTCAGTATGAGGCTGGTGACTGTGCTGGAGGAGATGACACTTCCACAAAAAGGACTCACGGTACTGCTGGAGTTCATTTTCAGTGCCTGGGGTAGAAGGCTGGTTGGGAGTGGCAGGTTGTGGTTTTCCAACTATCTCAACCTGGTGACAAAGAATACTCTTTCAACAAGCAGATAAGAGGAATGAAAACAACAATACCCTGCACTGTGTTGTACCTGAGCTGCTGGTGAAGCTGTAGGTACAGGGGTGGTCTGTGTGTGATTGAGAGATTGCTGTAGTCCACCTGCAACGGGTACTACTGCTTCAGGTGAAGTCACAGCTGACAGAATAAAAACAAATGCAAGCACTCTTGTTAGTAAGTTAATGACAATATAATCAGGGGAGCAAGAATGATTCCCACCTGCAGGTGCTCCTGCTGAATATGATCCAATCAGGGCACCTCCACCTATACTGGGCAGGGAAGTAACTTTGGTGTCTGCCATGGCCTTGAAGGCAGGCACGTCACACCCAGTAGTGTCTTGTCCGTCTTTATTGTATGCTACTGCTGCCCCCTGCTGATACACTGCAGCATCAAAGCTGTGGCCGCCGCCCGAACCATTCTGAGCAGCCTGAAAATGAATAACATTAAGGTAAATCTTGCCAGTTAAAAAATATTCTAATCTAGAAGAAAAACTTAACACCAACACTAAAATCGATTTGGTTTGACTTTATGTGTGTGATAGTTTACCTGCGTGACAGCCCACTGAGCAGCTGCTATGGCTGTGCTGGCTACGGTAGCGGCACTCACTCTGCTGCCATCGGTCAGGAATACATCACTGATAGCAGGATGGCAAAGAGAGGTCACAGATTTCACACTGGCCTGGCAATTGCCATTTCATAATTACATTTCTCAAGACACCAAAAATGTTTTTGCAAGATGTGCTGAGCGCTATTTCACAGAGCACATCCTGTTTTACAAGTCTTGCAGGAGAGTCCTCCACTGATGTGACCGAATCTCTTCCTCTTATCTACAGTACATATACACAAAGTGCCCTTTGTTTTCACCACAATTGGGAGCATAATTGTTTACCGTTTGGAGCCCTTTGCGAACTCGACAACGATAGCCTTCCCATCAATGGAGAGAGCTGGCTGAAGGGACTGTAGAATCTGAAGCAGCTGAGAGGCCTCCTGAAAACAGCAAAAAGGTTTGTGTGTGTATGCAGTTTGTCTAGAGCAGTGAAAACAAATCCACTGGCTCTTCATAACTCCCAACCATCTTGACAATAAGTGTTGTTATGATGAAATAGCACAATCACCCTCCTCTCTTGAAAACTCATGTATGTTTATGTCTCACCACAATGGTAGAAAGCTGTAGGAAGGCAAAGCCTCGGTTCAGATGTGTGTGCTTGTCCTTGATGAGCCGAACATTGGAGGGGGAAAGCGTTGCAAATGGCGCCAAAGCAGCTAGAATGGCCTCCACGGAAGTGTGGGGTCCAAGATTTCTGAGGATCAGAGCTGGGGTGAAAGAGTGGGAGAATGTCAACAATGGCAAAAGCGGCTGCTTGCCTTCAAGAAATCAGAAATAATTAAGTTTGATATGCTGTATGTCAGGCAAGCAGTTGCTCTCAGGATCATGAATGGAAGTATCTAGTACTGACTGTCATTGGTAGCATCTGCCTGTTGCGCAGCTTGACCTGCATTGACCATGGGGGCAGAGGTGTGGTAGGGAGGTGGCAGGGGCAGTAAGCCTTGGGCTCCTTCCTTTTGAAGACCGAGAGACAAATCTCTCTGCAACTGCGGCGGCTTCATTTCAGCCTCTTGGGAATGAAACAAAGCAGCAATCTAATTTTAACAAAGTGAGGTTAAGTTTGTGTCATCGTACATTTTGGATTCTCTAAGATTCATTTGTTATTAAAAGAAATTACACCTAGGTTACCTGATTTTGGCACGCTACATTTAAAACACTTCTCTCTCCTTTTAAAGTTCTGCACACCACACTGTGGAGAGGATATATTACTTGTTAGAGTGTGTTTAGTGGGCTTGGCTACATTTCATTTGTGTGCTTTTAACAATTAAATGGGACAATCTGTCTCACACACAACCTTGCTACAGAGCCAGTCCTCGTTGGCACGTGGTTTTGGATCGCTGTAGTGCATCGACACTCTCTGTCCCAGAATCGATAAGACTCCCTGCAAAGAAAGGAAAAAAGGAAGGGCAGGGGCAAAAAATTATTAGGGCTGAAAACTGGGCCACACATGAGAGAGAGAGGCCTCATCTCACTAGAGATGAGAAAGAATGGAAGACAGGGGGGAAGGCAAGGGAAGAGAGAGAGAGAGAGAATAGAATTTAGGTGGAAGGAAGGAGAACACGGGAGAATTGCAACCCTCAGCTTTGGAGAAATTGGGAAAGACTGAGATGGTGTATGTGTCGTGGGTGGTTGTCCATTTTTATGAGGACAGATGTGTTTTATCCAAATATTGTCACCCTCCCCCCTTGAGGGGAAACTTGATCACTGCTTTCCACAACTCCCTTTCCGCTGTCACCACATTCATACCCCAAATCGACACTTGATGATTAAGATGTCCCAAAGTTCAAAAACAAGAGCCATTACTTATCATGTTGTGAATTTATACTGTGTCAGAAAATTTCACACAGCACGCCAAGGGAGAGTGTGAACAACTGACTGAGGAAAGTCCTCTGTCAAAAAGAATGATCAATTCATAGTATTTCAAAAGCTCATAGGTCCAGTGAGGTATATGTTGCAATGAGACTGAGAAATTCATGACTGAGTGGATGTATGCCTGCAGGGATAAAGAAAAAGTAAATTTGCCAAGAAAAATAGAAACCATAGGGACATAACCGTCTCGATGCATATATTACACCAGACAATATCATTCGGACATAACACATGACATGACTGCACATTGGTGCCAAAATTAATCCATCTATCCCGGAGTGTGTGTGTAAGTGCATGTGTGTCTGTGTATGAGAGAGTGACCTGGTTGGTCTCCATCCAGCGGGTGGCCTCCTGTATGACATTAAACTCGACGAAGGCGAATCCTCGGCTCTGACCTGGACACCGACCAGCGCCATGGTAACCGAACAACAACAACAACATAACGCAGTGAGGGGTTAGTGCTTCATGTACAGAGGAGAGAGAGAGACCCTGTATCAGCACGAATAAATGACAGCATTGCTTCCTCTCTCCCCTGGGAAGTGATACACTTGATAGGCATTTGGGAGAGCCACAGCCCAATATTCCACTAGGGTGGGAGGACGCAATGTTACACTATCATATCAGGGTCAATGAAAGAGGGAGAGAGAAAGGGAGGACCTTGGCCAGCCATTAGTCAGCGCTATTTGGCTGTGAGGCAGCGGAGCACCAACGAATGCAACAACCACGCACACGCATACAGGCGTGCACATTCGACCACAAACTCAAGCTCTGCTCCTTTGCCTGACCATGCACAACTGAGGATCACATGAAACAGCATCGTAAGCAGTTCCACCAGCAGAGCAGTTTGTGATCCCTGTCACTTCATGATAAATTTAATGATGGAATGTTGAACACCCCAGAGAATTTCCAAACAAGGACACATTCAAAGTCTTCAAACGAAGGATATGATCTTTAAAAATATGCGCTTTGTTTTTACTTAAGTGCATTACACCTAAAAGAACCAGTCTACTCTTCACACAACTTCAGCCACATCGTACCAAGTGACACATTTCAAATATGTAAACATGATTGCTGGGATGATGAATTCATCTCTTCAAATTTGTTACTTCAAATTTGAACAATTGGAGATGCAATAAGTTAAAAAGAGAATTTTTAGAAACATTATGCTATCACTGATGTATAATCTGTAACACACTTACTCCTAACAATATATTCTGCACCTGTTATTTTTGGTTTCGACATACATTAATTGCATGATCTGAAATTATGCCACAATATGGCCTAACAACAATTCTGTGAACAACACCTGGAGGAGTATCACAGTACTACAGCAGTACACCACTGAAATATTTATAATTGGAAATGAGTTTTACTGAAAATCTGAGAAGGTGATGTGAAATGAGAGAAAGATAATGCAGCTTAGTGGTGCTTCAAGTGTGGCCAAGTCACACTTCACAAACCAATGATTTAGGTAAGAGGTGAATACACAATGATCCTATGGAAAACCTACAGGAGACCTTCCTCAGCATTATGAGTGACATCACAACTCTGAGAGATACCTGTGCTATGTACATAAACACTCAGGCGCACGCAAACACACACACCTACAACAACAAAGACTCCCGCACATTCAACGGCACATGTCATGTGACACATGTAGTCTTCACGTGTCCATTACACACACCCCTGTCAAGATGGATCAGTCTGCATCATAAAAGGGTAAAAGGAAAAGGAGATGAGGCAGGAAGGCAGAGAAATGAAAGGGCATGAGACAGAGACTTTCAGCATACATGCATCAGTGCATTCCTGCCAATGACCGTAGCCCCATGGAGGGGGGCTGAATTTGATGCGTTACTATACTTGTGTAATTTGTTGTTCTGTGTGCATCTGCAGCATTTCACACGCACGCACACGCAAACACACGCAAACACACGCAAACACACGCAAACACACACACACACACACACACACAGGTAGATCACAGAAATGAAGCAAGACTGTAAGCAGAAGCCAAGGTATGTGCCGGAGTTCGTACTGTGCAATTACTATCTAAGATAAAGGATAGTGTATATCACAGCAGCTGGTAATGATGGGTGGGAGGGAAGAATATGAGAAAAAGAAAGAGATGAGGAGGAGTCAAAATAATTTGAGACAAAACATCTCACCTGAAGATTTGTTTCTCATAAGACGAACTTCCCTTGGCTGTATACCCTGCTCCTGAAGTTGTGACCGGATCTAACAACAAACACATTGAAACCATTAGCCTTGTGTGATAACTTTCATACACACATGCCTAAATCATCACCACAGACCTCATTGGATGTGGCTGCAGGCGGAAGCATTCGTAGCATTATGATGTTGCTCGGTCTCTGGTTGTGGTCCACATCTGCTCGGTAGTCCTGGTCCTTCTGATCCATATCGTCAAGTAACAGGTCTACACTGGCGCCCGTGCAACTGCGCTCTTCGGACCCTCCTGGAAAAGTCTAAATACACCACTCAGAATGGGTATATGACAGTATCGGTGAAAACTTAAGCTGCATTCAGCTACTAAGCAGAGGATGGTACTAACCCTTCTCTTGACAGGCACTCTGGGAAACGTCTCCTCTTCTCTCTTTTGAGCTAAACCACTCTCTCTCTGTTCAGAAAGGACATCACTTCGGACCCAGTTGTCTTCCCTGACACCCATTTGTAGGGTACGATTTTCAGAGAGGTCTCCAGCCCCTTTCCCTCCACTTCTTTCTTGTGTATCAGTCCTTAACTGCCCGAACTCCCACTTTGATCCCACATCCTCTCTTGAATCTGACTGGGACTGAGCAGAGGGGGGCCACGACAGCCCTTTCACATCACCCCCAATCTCTCCCAGCTGGTGAAACCCTAAGCGTTCCTGGACATGACCTGGTGAGAAGTCATGAACACCCAGAGACGGCTCACCAAGGCCATACTGCCTGTCTACGTCTGTCCTGACGTCACAGCCAGCTCCTGTTTCCTCATCATCTTGTCCATAGCCACGGTAGTCCATATCACGGAAGTTGTGATCATTTGTGGTGTTGCCATAGCGACCTAGGCGGTCACCTCGCCCACTCCTTGAGGCCACAAAAAACAATATGCGGTTTGGTACCCTTTGCACTTGCATGCATCGGTAAATAATATAGAATTGTAAAAAAACTCACCTTCGCTCGTAGTCCATGCTGATACACCGACCTCCTCTCTGTCACTCCACGAGTTGGTCACAACATCTGATCCGTCCGACCTGCACGAAATTAACATTATTTTAGTTTGATCACTCAACTGTTCATGCACCGAACTGAGAAGTCAGCGAGTGGAACGACGCCAGGAAAAAAAACGAGTATTTACATGATTACGTTGCGACATCCGTCCCTATCAGAAGTTTATCTCGGTGGAGCAGTATTTGTGCAGTTTCTCTACAACTCTGGATGGCGTCATCGTTTAACCGGAGAGAGTCGTATTAAGTGTAACACTATGCAGCTTAGATACTACACAGAAAGGCAAACACAAGAAGCATTGGAACAGCTATGAGGAAAAAGCATCACAATTCTGCAGTCGTCTCTGTCAGATAAGAAACTAGCTAGTGCGATGTTGGCTAACGGGGTAAGCGAGGCTAAGTGGAGGGGCAGAGCTGCAGTCCAAACCATTGACAGTCGTTCTAAACATGACGATTTGCCCGGACAGAAGAGAGAAAACTTACTACTGATTACAGAAATGCGCGTCCAAACATTGACTTCATTGCTACGTGGAATGCCCAGTGAGGAGAGTATTGTTTTTTTTTTTATCGGTGGCACGTCTAAAATGGCCACAGTGAGGAAACATTTCAGATTGAGAGTCTCGAATGTATCGTGCGAAGTGATTGGCCCTTGGCGAGTAAAGCTATAATATCGACGGTGATTGGATGATATGGTGTCCTTGTCAGAGCAGCCGAACCTGGAGTTGCCACATTGCACTAGTGCCGTGTAAATGCTGAGAATCAACGTAGTAGGAGAAAGGAATGACCTCGTAATTTGGATGGAGAGACAAACAGGAAAATCCCACATACCAGCTTTATTGGGGAAAAAAAGGAAATCAAAGATGTCACAATACAAAAAGCCCAGCCCACCCCAGCCTTGCATCCCAAGGTTGCCCTACCATTGACATTACACAACACTATGTTTTCACTTAATCATTTAACTAACATAAGATGATTGCAACTTTAGGACTGAGTAACGTGATTAAAACATACTGAGGAAATTAGACAACAATAAAAAAAGCCATGATACAACAATGAAAGGTTTATTAAAATGGGACTGGAGAGCTGAGTGACAGGCTAACTTGAAATACACATCATTAACATGTTCTTAAAGGGCCTTATACGACATACAGAACATGACTGATATAGAAAGAAAATAAGCCTCTCATCTAATTGAAAGCAAATTCAACGTTTCACCTACACCACTCGTGATTTAACCCAAAAATTAACACAAATCAAAAGAATTTCTTGTATTCACAACAACGTCCTAAAAATTTATAATAAATTTAACCTGATTGTGCCTCTTGCTATATTACAACATCTTCCAGTAAAGTGAAGGTTTCTATGTCACTGAGTAGCTGTTACTTTATTACCCGTCAGAACCAAGAAATCTGGCATTTAGGGGTAACTTTGGCATGGAGACTGGGGTTAGATCAGTGATTCAAAAGGCCATCCCACGCATACAGTACATAGACACATACAGTATGTTACACGCACACACTCATGCATGCACACATTCACACACGCTGACCAGCACTGTACAAAAAATACAATTGTGCATGGATCCAAATGCATTCACACATATCCACAAACTGTAAAGTACAAGTAATTAAGTATGGGAAAATATCTCTTCCAACCTAGCTAAGCTTTCTGCCCCTGCTTAACGCCTGAGTTAGGGCATGGGCCTGAAGTAGACGAACCAATGCTGGGAAGAAAGTGTCAAAAAGGCAAAGAGTGGACAATACAAATGTCAAAATAACACAAATTATGAATCCCTATCCCTCAACTTTATCTTCCTCACCACTGCTCCCAAGGCACTACATATAGGCGATACTGTTAAAGATTCACTTAGACGTGTCCCTAATTCTAACCTGTCAAAGCTTTGTCTTATGTTTTCTGCTTTTTTTTGACTCACCATCTTTGGCCTGGTTAGGATGTTATCTTTCACTCTCCCGTTGTCAAGCCCCCCAGAAGCTCCTAAGTCACCCTATGACACTTGCCCTACACACACTTCAGATCTGAAGGAGTTTGATAGATGCAAGAAAAATGGCACATAACCTAGCATACAGACCAAGAAATATTGTGTAGAAACCTATGAAATATTTTCAGATCTGCTCAAATGCACTGAGGGTGACAAGGTGATTTGAAACTTGGAGCCCCCCATAACTTCTCTGGGCCCTTCCCAATATTCTTCCCTTGGTCACATCTGAGTGAACACGGTCCTCTCTTAATGTGCTGGAGGACAGCTCCATATTCACTGACAGCCTATAACAGAAGGCAAGTTGACTTCTTGCCACGTCTCTTGGCTTGGAGAGCCGCCCTTGTTGCCATCTCAAAGACTTCCCTCACGCCATCTTTGGTTTTGGCAGAACATTCTTGGTAGCCATGGGCACCTATACGGCCTGCCATGTCTTTGCCATCTTCATTTCTGACAGGTTCCTGAAAAGCAGTTAAAAGCCATGTTGACATTATTTACATTGAAGTTGCACATGTGTATCATTTTCCATCCAGTGACATCAATTTTTTTCTATACCATGATAATCCCATCAGGAAGAAAATCCAAAAAAGCTCCTGGTCATAGAACAAGACTTACCTGTTTCATTTTGGCAAGCTCTCGTCTGGTGTGATCATCATTGCGCAAGTCCTTTTTATTGCCCACAAGAATGATGGGAACATTTGGACAGAAGTGTTTAACTTCTGGAGTCCACTTTTCTGGAATATTATCTACAGTAATCAGACACATCATTTGTTGAGTTTTGATAAAGACACAAATGATATTAATCTTGTAATATCTTCATCTCGAGTACCTAAACTGTCAGGGCTGTCTACAGAGAAGCACATGAGGATAACATCAGTATCAGGGTAGGAAAGAGGTCTCAGTCGGTCGTAGTCTTCTTGTCCTGCTGTATCCCACAGTGCTAGCTCCACCTGAGAGGGGTATGAAATTAGGTTGATGCAGTTGGACTGGAACTTAATATCCATATCTTAGTGCGAGACACCATGCTTCATGCAATGGAGGTGCAAAGTCAAATATTCTATGCTACACTGAGCTACTCTGCAGCATTGCAGAGGCATTACTTTGCCAGTAATATTAGCTGCCCATCAAATCATTGTCAAACTAATATTGGCAAATCTTCAACCTTGTATATTATTATTTGTAAGTTTTAATATGACCAATGAGCCGAGACCCGGCATTTTGTTACACAATGTGAATTGTTGTACTGACAATAAAGATTCCTGATTCCACTCCACTTTGTGGAGAACACATCTGTCCATCATCAATGACTGGTCGGGTAGAAAATAGCAATTGACTTCACATCCACTCTTGTGCTGTTGATGTTGAAGTCAACAGTGCATACAAATTTAACTATGCTAAATGTAGTATGTAAACTGTGCACATCAACTCAATTTTGCAGATAAGCATTTACAAAACTGTGTCATGCAGTCAGCCAATGGTTAGCTGATGTCATGTCGTGAGTCATTAAAGAACAGCTGTGCCATATGAATAGTTACTATTTATACATATAATAGTCCTGAATGTTGATACAGTCATAAATGCAGAATTGGCAAGGCTGTCTGATTAAATTGCTCCGATTTACCATAGAGTTGGGTCCTGACATCTGCACTTTCAAGGACTCGTCAACATTAGCAAAACCAAAGTGAGACTGGGCAAAAATCTGACCTGTTTTCCATCCACTTCGATGTCAGCCACATAGTTCTCAAACACAGTGGGGACGTAGACCTCTGGAAACTGGTCCTTACTGAAGACGATGAGCAGGCAGGTCTTCCCACAGGCTCCGTCCCCCACAATCACCAACTTCTTCCTGATGGCTGCCATCTAAGACAAACAGAATAAGCGGCATTGATGTCAATAACTGGCAATTCTTTTGAAACGACGACACACATGAGTCATTTTTTGTTTATTGTCGCTTGTGTTTATAGTTATGTGGCGCTACTCGTTAAACTCAGACCGAAGAGGCAGAGAACCCTCTAAATATTCTCTGGTGTGACCGTGATCGAATTGTCAACTACTGAGAGGCTACGAAAGCCTACTAGGCAAAGAGGGAGCGGGCTCGAAGCTCATCGATGTAAACAGAAACATTTCCGTGCTGTGCTCCATCATTCCGTACAGGCTATGCAGTAGTCTGGGCCTGTCAAACCAGCTAACACCAGCTAGCCCCCGAGACAATCTTGTTTTCCAGTCTTAAACTATCTGACAATTGAAGTTTTCACACTGAAAATACATCTCCAGCGTTCCTTTTGGTGATGGGACACCTCTGAAACTAAAAGCAGATCCCGTTTACGGTAGAAAAGACGCGCAAAATACCATGAACGTACCGCTTGGTGTTTCTGTGTCCGCCTTTCTCCTCTTCCTGACCGACTGGAAAACCCCGCCCACAGCACGCACGCATGCGCACAATAACCTCATCCTGACAGAGGGCACGTGATGTCTGCCAGACTAAACCCAGTTTAATTTAAACTGAACTAGAGCAACAAAAAAAACTTATGTTAAACGTCAGGCCGCACTTGTCAACTTTGGAAACGTGTATTGGTTAAACTTTGCAGCTAGACTGTTCCTATATTAATATTGCCGAATATACAGTACAATAAACAAATGATTATGTAGTACCAACGCTGAATTACTGAGGTTTGTTCAATTGTTTTCAAGTGCCTTGGGGTCAGCCTAAACATTGCTGAAACTGAATGCAATGACAAGATTGATACAAATCTGTATATTTCATCTTTCTTGAAATCTTTTTATTTTCATGGAGATCACTGCAATCCTGTACATTCGTGTGAGTAAGTGATAAACACGAAGTATGTCAGTATTTTCTGTGCAGCAAGAGGGAACACAAATATACAAAATGTAGAAATTATCATTTATTTTGAGCGACAGTAAAATCCCTCTAAATATTTTCAAGTCATCAGGATAGAATAATGCAAATACAGTTGTTATTTGTGTGCTGTGAGATTACAATTGTAAAAAATAGAACAATTTAATTGTACAGTAGGCTAGAGATGTATATATCGAAAGTACAAAATTTAAGTTGTACCATTCAATTCTAGTTAAATAAGCTGACCTTCAGCAGTCATACATGTCAAATGCAACAAACTGAGAAATAAAATAATTGAGTATTGTCTACATCACCATGAGCTATTTCAGTTTACTCAGTAGAGTCTTGTATATTGCAAGTTAGCATCACCCACTCATCAGTCAAACCTGAGAACTTAGAATAGCAGACTGATCTGGAAACAGGTCTGGTAGTCTTCATCTTCACATAGAATCTCCAAAGCATGTCAATCTGTTTGCAGCAAGTTCACTCTCATCTAATGCTGATATTATATCCATAAAAGATTCAGGCATTTGCGAGCTGCTTCTTGTATTTGTTTCTATGGACACTGGAGGTAAAATTGCTCTGATTGGCTGTGTTGCACAGCCAGTCTGAGGTCCTATTTCCTGACAGTGGCGGTGCTGTTGCTGCGCCGGTAAAAGAGTACGTAGGCTTGATTGGTTTGAAGCTGGTTCTCTGAAATTGGAGTCACACTGTAACAGAGAAGATGAGCACAGTTAAGAAGTAGCAGATCCATGCACTGTCTCTCAAAAAGGCAGTTCGGTGGGGGTGGGGGGGTAGTCAGTCAGTCAGTCAGTCAGTCAGTCAGTCAGTCAGTCAGGTAGGTAGGTAGGTAGGTAGGTGGGTAGGTAGGTAGGTAGGTAGGCAGAGCTATCTATTAATATTTGCTGGTTCTAGGGTAAGTTTTCAAGCACAGGCACTTTTACATCTTCGAAATTAGCTGTTATATTCTTGATCACTACGAGATAAATATCCTCACCTGGAGTCATTGTATAGGCACCAACCATTCTGCTCCAAACAGCAGGCTGTGTAGTGGCCCATATTCACTGTGCCCGAGTGATTACATATTGCATATAAATCATAGAGAACTGGCCCTGTGGACATATAGGAATAGAGCCACAATTTACGACTACAAATGAAACATTCAGATATACGATACAAAGCAGTATCAGTAATTTGTTTCACAAACACAGCTTGTACTTGTACCACTTCAATGTATGGAAGATTACTTAATATTCTGGCATTTCAACAAATTATGTGACACGTTTTGGAACAATCTGTACTGACACTATGACAAACTGATGTTGACAAAGGAAATGAGTAAGTAATTTTACCACAATCCACAGGTCCATAGGGTCCAAGATCCAACTTTGTAAGAGGGAAGGATACATAGACAGCACTTTTGCTGATAGACCACCGCGAAGTGGTAAATCGATTCAGATCTGAATGGATTTGGTTAAGCATAAGATCAATACAAGACAGTCAAGATTACAGATCAACTCATGACATTTGAAAATGAGAATTACTATTACAAAGGATACGGATCACAATCACTTGGGGAAACCTCTGAATGGACAAACGCTTGGTGCTCTCTGTTCGCCTCTTACACCTCTCACACATCTAAAAACAATAACATGAGAGAAGGACTGTTTGATTATCAACAACACCTTAAGTGCAGTTGCATACAAATAACAATACATTGAAATAATGAGAATCCCTCTTAACTGACCGGCGAATTCTCCTTGTCCAGTTTCTCCTCCTGAGAGAAGAGGTCCAGGCACTCCCTTAGTGTGACCTCCCTGACAGAACTTTTCTTTGGGATGGGCAGGGACAGATCGCAGAACACGTCAAAGGTGGTGGAGTAGTGGGAGCACACCGAGCAGTGAAGGGAGCTACGCAGCTGGCCTGAGAAAATGTCTGAGCGCGACAAGAAGACACATCCACCTTAGTGTAAAGAGTCTTCAACAAAATGTATGTTTGAGACCATACTCAAGCTCTTCCTTACCAACTATCTTGCTGTCATCTCTCTCCAAGTGCTTCTTCCACATGGCAGCTGCCTCCTCAGCAATCCTTCAAAAGCAGAGAATGTAAGAATCTCTGGGTAGACATGAGGGGCATTCCAACTAATCTACCAGATAAATATACACACCTAAATTTGGCATATTTCTGTTCAAGCTCCTTCCCAGTTCGTCTGACATATGGTCGTCGGTTGATTTCTGTGTGGAGCCTATCTAGCAGGAACCTGAGGAACTCTTGAGCATCCTGCTGACTGATGGGAACATAGGAGCCGGGGAGGAATGGTGAGACACCTCTTAAAATCATCTGTACACAAATTTCACTGACAGTATATATGTATACAGTACAAATTCCAGCAATGATGCTTTACACACAATACACACAAATAACTCATAGTGCAGAATAGAAAATGTCTTTGTGGCAGGACGGGATGTCCATATCCTCACCTGTAGCCACTGAAGTAAGGCACTGCTTCTTTAAAAATGCTGTAAAAGTGACGTGGATTGACCACTCTGTCCTCCCCATTCACATCCCAGAGGCCTGACAGCACCTGAGAAAACGCTGCAAAGAATCAAGGCGAGAGATAATGACTTAGGTGTGCTAAGTGCAGAGAGGTCAACATAAGTGGAGGGAGACAGTTGGACAGTTTACACACCTTCCATGAGCTTTGCCTCATCTTTAGAGAACTTCTCATGCCTGTAGGACTTGAGGAGGCTGTAGTCCCGCAGGCCACGTGTGTGTGACAAACACTGGACTACTGCGTTGAGGAAGCACTGATTGAGAGATTAAACAACAGAGCACAGTGGTGTCACAAAAAAAGGAGATATCTGTAGATACTCAAGACATAATTTCTAGGGCATGTCTCCACCCTTACTGTATTTCCTATGTTTCGAAGGCCAACTCGTCCACTTCCAATGTTCAGCTGTTCCTTCTGTGAAAAGACATTTTTACAGCATTTTAATGACTTCTGTCAACGCGTTTTCATTTACAGCAGCCACTCAATTACATTATAGTTATTAAGATCACACTCTGTCTTTGAAGGCAGTATTTCTTAAAGGCAACTGTCTTGGTGGTGGAAGAATAATCTAAAAAAACAAACAAAACAAAACAATTGTCTGAAACGCGGTGTGTGAGAACATCCACATCTTTGGCCAGCAAGTTTTTTATTCAAACAGGCAGTGAAAAACCTGAAGTGTGTGAAGACTGTGTGCATTATTTATTGTATTAGTGTCCTAGTGTTTGACCGCTGTGCCCGTACAGCATGTTCGTGTCTGCTGACCTCCTTGGCAGGGTGTGTGAGTGTGTGTGTGTGTGTGTGTGTATGTGTGCGCACGAGCGTATGTGTGTGTTCCTGCGTATGTGTGTACACAGTGGCAGGACAGATTTAGTCTTCTTATCTCATTAACATAGCAAGGGAGACTAAAAGAGGGTCAGTGTCATAGATTCATCCTATTAAGCACCACATAGTGCTGACAGGTGCTTAAACACATGCTAAAAGTGGACATTGATGTTACTACATCGGTATGTCTGTCTTCATACTTGTTTTAAGAGTCGCAACCATTTGATAAACACATATTTTTGTGTAACGACATTCCACACACGAGCCTTCTTCCATCTTCCGCATAGTTAAGACAATGAGACACACATTTTTACGTGCAGCAGTAATAATAAAATTAGAACACCTCCACTAACACACTTTACACACCTCATCATCGGTGACAAGAAGAAGCCCCATGAGTGAGGTATAGAGGACAGACTGGGAGATGTCCGCCGTCTCTCGTTGGAGGCCATTCTGGGACACCAGAGTCCGACACAGAGCCTCACAGGAGCCCTCCGTGTTGACACCACTGGCTCCGGGCATTGTGTGAGACAACTACACCTTCAGATCCTCACTGGGACAGAATGACTAGTTTCCCCACGTAAGGCAAGCAGGGTGGGCTGCAGCTGCCACTGGGTATGTAGGACCAGAGGTTTTACATGCAGGGTCAAAGGTGGGCAGGACGCGGTGCCTCAGTTCATGCTGCTGTTTCCCTACGGAGACACGATGTCTGAATTCACTGAAATTCACAAATGTAGACTCCGAGTCGTTTAGTAGTGTCGGAACATTGGACAAAGTCGCAAATGATCGTCTTCTCGGGGTGAATTTACTGTCTTATACGGATGAAATCGATTCTCTGAATTCTGCTGTAATTATATCAAGTACCGTGTTAAGCCACGCAGCATCGGTCGGTGAATCATCCTGCGTTCTATCTCCGAACAAACCGTCTCAAAAACACCGAGCTCATGACGACGGTGCAAACGCTCACTACTTTCTCCGCCACTGGGATTAAACCCATCCGCAAAGGTCAGTTGCATAATCTTACAAGACACACACGGGCTTCCGCGGCACAAAAATAAACCGCACGGCAACGAAATAACTTACCGAGAAATTCGGTTTGAAGTAGAGAGCCTCGATACTGCTGCAGCAACGACAAAGATGCAGAGGAATTTGCACTCACCTGATCACTTGGTCACTGTATCTGTGAACAAAGTGTCCCAACCAAACTGTTCCCATCACCTGCTGAGCTGTTAAAAATGCATAAGGGGACGTGTTCGGTTTCACTCCGTATCCGTACCTTGAGCTGAAAGTCTACCTTGCTCCGCAGCCCGTGTGTGTCAAAGAGAGGGAGGGCGAGAGAGGGAGCGAGGGAGAGATGTCGAGGGAGGGGGTGTGTGAGAGGCGGAGGGCTGGGGTGATGGATGAAGAAAGAGGATAATCTCTAATCTTTTCTTTCGGTCCTGTAGGCTGTACATTGACTTGAGTTGATTTTCATAGAGCACCCTACCCCCCGAAAGTCAGTTTATTCAAAAAATGAGAAAACAAAAAAAAATAAACATTTTTTTTTACCAAGGACCTTGACGTTCCCTCATACTGTTCCCAAAGTGTAAAGAACGCATGTCCACTATCACCCACTGCAGCCGCACACTCACAATTCGCCGGAGAGTGGCAAATAATACGAATACTAACAACAAACAACAGTGCATTAGAATATTTCTCCCACAACAGGTCCACATCGCATTAGCGCCGCTCAGCGTTCACAGCCCGTCACATCCCACCCTCGGTCAGCGGCTAGTGTGGTCTGCCATGTCTGCGTCGGAGCTCAGGCTCAGATCGGCTATGTGACAGAGGGCGGGGTCCGGATGGGAGGAGGGGAGCTGCGATTGGCTGGTGTGAGCGTCCCTGTCTCGCGATTGGATGATGGCCTGGCGCAGACAGGTGATCCACTGCTGCTTGCTGAAGGAGTCGTTCGCCTGTAGGCTGTGTGAGTGCGCCTTGGAGCGCCCTCTGCTGCTCACACGGAAACAGTTCTTCACTAAGGGAGATTAAAATTTGAGTTTATCTTTGAGAAAACACATGCATTAAACATTAAAGAGTTAACAATAGTATCCATTGTAAATCAAAAGACAGATTTTATGTTCACTGAAACTGCGCGGATTTGTGAGATCATATGAATGTATGCGTTATATGGGCTACCTTTATCATTTCCGCCACTGAAGGCGCCCCTGAAGCTGCTCCCACCACCAGCCTCTCCGTCTGGGATCTCCTCCAGATTTAGCAGGGCATTGGGCAGCGGTTGCCTGTAGACCTGGAACACCTGAGCCCCCTCTCTGCCGTCGCTTGGTCTGGTAAGCACCAATGCCAACTCAAACAGAAAGACATGCAGACGCTGACACACAGAGACAGACAGGGAGAGGGCATTGTTATTTTTGAGGGATAATGAATAGCTGAATAAAATAAAATGCATATTTATACACATAAAAGTCACATAAATGTGATTCCAGGACATACACACACATAACGCAGAGCTGAGTTCATACTGGATGATCAAACTTGACTTTTGAAATAATCTCAGAAAAAAATAATGTTGTTGATGATGATGATGATGATGATGATGATGATGATAAACAAAACATGCACTTCAATATCATTACATCATCATCCTCAACAGCAGCAGCAGCAATAACAACAGTGATAATGGATGGTTTCAATTCATAATAATCCTTTGCTTTCTCTCAACTAGCTGAAATTATTTGCTGAGTGACTGAAGATTAAAGAAAAACTGAGGTCCTACTTGTCCTCTGTTATTCTTGAGTTCTCCGTGACAATAGATGAAACGGGAAAGTTGTATCTCCGACAGTCTTTGGCTCTCATCCAAGTAGTTGAGACCACGTCTGTAGAACTGACACTCAGCTTCCCCAGTCTTACTGTTGACCTCTGCAACGATGCTCTGAATAAGCTCCAGCTGTGCACAAAAAAAAAAACAAGGCAAGTGACTATGCTCGCTATGCAAGTTAGATTTTAGGCGCTGGCAGGCGCTGCAAATGTGTCTAACAAGAGCATGGGTTCATTCTCAAGTCAATGTATTGTGTATCTGGTTTGTGCCTCACAGCATCAGGTAAAACGTCCTCATCAGGGTGATCTGTGGGCGTGCACTTCTGGATCTCTTTTAACAACAGGGGATATTTCACCAATCGACTTCGAGGAAGATCCAAGAAATTCCACAGGTCCAGCTTCCTGCTAAACGAGGACTCCTGACACAGGCGCAGAAAGTGCTCCACTCGTTTCTCATGCTTTTTCTGATCCAGCAAGGCTTTGGCACCCACTTGATTGCAACAGTACGTCACATAAGCCTCCAAGCAAGGAAACTGCAGACAAGAACAGGAAAAGACAATGAGGCAATGACCAGATTTGAACATCACAGCCTTGGTTTGAAGCGGAAATGTAAGACAGCAGATACAGGAACTGAGCCGAGTGGAGGTAGTAGACTCTCCTTTTCTCATCCTCCTTGCTTTCCATGGAGATACCTACCCAATTCATCAGAGTAGGTGCCACCTCTCCAACTGTTTTCTCTGATCCCCTCAACTTTTCCAGTCGATTAAGAAGATCTGAGCCAAGATAATATATATATTTAAATGAGCATCAAGTAGGTATAGGTGGAAAGAAATCCATTGTTAAAATGACTAACAAAAGGATTTGAGAGGACAATTATGATGTTCTTACCTTCATGAAGGGGAATGAGTGTGTCCAGAGTGCCAAAGATCTGTCCTAGCTCACTCTCTGACATGATGTCCAGTTTCAGCATGGGTTCGTAGTAAACCTGGTTATGCATACAAAGCAGGAGAAACATGTTTGAGGACGAACCACATACAGTGTGAAAGTTTTTATCGTGTGCATATGAGTTGTTGCTCGTCACCTTCTTAACTAAACTGAGATCATCAATGAGTTGTCTCTCGCCTTGCGTCAACTCATAGATCACCTACAGATAGAAACGATGTTTAGCCCAATTAAGAGTACATACTGCACAAACATGCTGATGTGGGCACATCGCATGCATGCCCACACTCAACACACATGCACAATGTCAGACCTAACAGCTGATTGTTTAAAATAGGAAGCAAAGCCACGTATGCCAGCTCACATCCTCTTTCGTAATGCTCTGCTGGCCTGCTTCAGAAAAATAAAAATGGGGTATCAGTTGCTCCACCCACAGCCTCCGAGTTGACCTATATACCCCCTGAAAGCAGAACTCTCTAAATGCATTTAGATGCCTGGAAAGTTTCATTTCGGAGGCACAGTTACCTCTTGACGTTTGATCTCCTTGGCTGTGAGGTCGTGACTCTCTACTGTGTCGCTCCAACATTGGCTATTTCGTCTGCGTGGAAACGAGGCCTTGTGAGTGCGCAAGGAAGCTGGGGGCAGAGGTCGCGCTTCTGTTCGAAAACTGATGGACCGCTGGTGAAAATAATACGAGGGGCTATGAGGGCAAAGTCTTTGTAGCTCGTTCAATCTGGAAGGGTGGTGAGAGTGAATTTTTACCGAAATGGACTGTCCGATGCGTTTCAGTGCAGGGGTCTTCACTGTTGGTAACACACCTGTCAGGCTGTTGGACTTGACTACAGGCTTCACCCTTTTATTGCTCGGCTCCTAGGACACAATGCAGAATAAAAAGTTGGACTACACTTCACCGAGACACTGTGAAGACAGTCTGCGAGGGAGCAGCTGAAAAAACGAATAAGTCTAAAACAGCATTAATTTTTCCCATTGTTTTATGAGCCATTTGCACATCAAACTAAAGCAAGGCGCACCTGCCGTGCAGTTTTAAAAAAACATGCTGCCTTCACCTCTGAATCCTTTGTGTGGACTGGCATGATTTTGCCCTCCTCCTCCTCCTCTTCTTCTTCATCCTGAGTAGAAACCGAGGTATGTGAAGGCATGTATGAAGATAGGAGACATAGTGGGTGGAAAGTAAGATGCAAAGACAGGCGAGATGTTGCAGATATGCAGTTTCCGGTGTGATTCTCAAAGAGGAAGAAGGCTGTGCCTGTGCTGCGTAAAATGCAACATGTCATAGTATTTGCCACACAAACCGGAGTGACTGAGATGTGTGAAGTTAGGTGCATGGCAAAGTTTAAAAATCATTGGTCAGCCTGTCAAGGCTAAAGGCAGAGCAAACACAAAAAACAATCCGACCTACAAACCGAGGTAGAGGTTTGCACTTAAGACACAAGGGCTCAACCTATTTCTCTGCTCTGTTTTCAACAATGCGGTCACATAGGTATGGCTGACTAACTTCAGCTTCTTACATACTCAAGAAAGCGTGTTAAAATGAAGAAATGGTGATTGGAACACGTCATCACATGCACTCACTTCAATGATTCTTATCACAGGATCGGCATCTTGCTTTCTCTTCTTCTGCAAGCAAACAATAGCGAATGTGAGCTCCCTGGATGGTGAGGAGGAAAAGCAACAGGAGATGATGTGACCTACCCCGGCATGGTCGTGGAGGATGACGGGTATGTTCTCTGAAACTGCAGGCCTACAAATGTCTGAGTGTTAGTGATAATGTGCAACTACTCAAAAACAATTCTACACAAATCAATGTGGCAGCTGGATGAGAACATTGTGCAAATCTGAAATACAATATGGTGGTAATCTCATGATAACCTCCATAGTATTTCACTTTGCTGCATTGAGCAGCGACACAAAGGGATGCTTTAACCTTTTAACTCCTGTTCAAAGTATGATCGAAGTAGCACCATGCCACAGTAATAGATAACTTACACTGATTCATCACATTTGAGGAGCTCCATGAACTTTTTTGATAGTTGGGCCCAGTGTCATGTCATCTCCATTGAGTTTTGTTGTTTTAATACTTGTACATCAGTGAACCCAAATAAAACATAACATACTATAGTTTGTGTGAAGTTAATAGGCAATAGGATTGCAAAGAGAAATTGACAATCTTGAGATAAATAAAAAGAAAAGGTGTTATACCTTGTCCTTGTCTCACTGGACTCCTCTATTTCCATCTTTTGTCTGGTCAATTCATCGTCACACAAAAATTATACACCCATAGCGGAGAACGCTGAACAAAGCTTAAGTATATCTCCGTTTCAGATTCTCTTTTTCCGTCGTGAAGTTGTTCGCAACAAGCTGGTTTGAGTTCACTGCAGTTCTTCCCCTTCACGTTCTTCCTCTTGTTTCAAGCCCGACCACATCCTTTCATGTTTCTCACACACAAGTATCCGCTGCTCTCTTTGCATGAGAAGGTGCTCAAAGCTGATGTTTGCGCTGCATGAAAACCTTCCATAATGACTACACATTTAGACTAGTATATTAGTCTCAAACTATAGATCATGACCCCAAAACCCAAAGGGCTTTGAGAGAGAAAACAGGAAGTGGGAGGCAAAGTGCAACCGTGCAAACCACTTTGGCTTCAAATACCTTTAAATATCATTTGCAATCTATTGGCGCAGGTGAAGATTTGTAGCTTTTGACATTCCTATTGGGTGCTTTCAGTGGAGATTGCTAATTCTGATGAAAAACATGCATTGCGTTACATAAAATATGTCATTCTTCCCCTGTTGCACCTACAAAGCATTGCCAATACCATGTCAATTTACACATATGGATTACTATGTGGATTATGGATCATGGTTTACTCAGTGTAATTGATGAATTTCAAAGGGGAAATACAAACAATTTGGTCAATTCAATTCAGTTCAGTTTAACCCGACTATAGTAGAATTCACAATGGCCACTTAGAAAATCCACAAATAATACCAAAATCAAATTGAACGGGCTGCAAAAAAACATCCTGTTTTAAGTATTGTATTTTACTGTATAATGTGAATGGAAACATCAGTAATGACATCATTCAAATTGCAAAGCTCGATGTAATAGTTGTTGGAGATATGGATGGAATCTTAACACCTCTCCTGTGTGCAAATGTTAACCACATAGCTAGATATAAGCACTGATTAGGCTTTCTGTGCACCCCTACTGCTTAAACAGTGTGCACCGTTTATTTGAACAAGAATGGTTCAACTACTCTGAGCTTCATTCCCAGTACACAATGTGAAAATACACAACTGTAACTGATAATGTCTGTAAATGTTTTATATACATTGATATTACACATCTTTGTGACTAACTTTTACATGAAGCAAAATAAAAACAAGACATCATGATTTCTTCCCAGTCCTCAGATTAAGGTTGGAATCGACTTTTGATGTACTTTGCTTCTCCCTCCCATCTGAATCCGTGCCTCACTTCCTCCATCACATCCCACCGATCCCCACCGTTAGTCGCAAAAATTCCAAACCAGCTGATTGGTTCAGTGTGGAGCTCAGCAGATGGCATATCTAACGTAGGGCACCTCAACATCTTCATCTAACAGATTGTTACAGCAAAGCTCAAACACCAAGGACTTGATATGCTTGCCAAGCTTCTTTTTGGACACCTTGCTCACAATCTCTGTCAACCTGTGTGATGGAAAAAAAGGTGACCAAGCTTATTTTGTGGATTTTGATTGCACATTAGCCACCACAAAAGAGATACGTACTGCAACTCAAGTCTTTCTTCCCGTTTGGCAGCAGGCATGAAGAAGGAGTAGAGCATAGTCACGCCATGAGTCAACATGGTGATCTCTAACCTGTGCATGTTCTGATCAAACACAGGGGGAACACAAACCAGGTAAGCCGTCAGTCATTGGTAACAATGTGGCAAAATGTGAAACCTACTTTGAAAAATTCCAGGAACTGTCGCAGTGTCATCTCTTCCCCGGTGGGCTGTATTCCTTTCACCTCAAAGCGATCCCACAGCGTCCACTCTATTTCATAGAACTGCAACAAAAAACGCAATTTGAGGATTGGAGACAGTGAAGTCTGACACACTCTCTACCCAATTTGTCATTGTTGTACCTTCCATTTGGTTAAATGCATACTTGATATGAACTCACAGCCAGGCAGGTGATTTGCACCTACGTGGTGCATCAGCACTGGCATGGCTGAGTCATCATTACAAACATCGCAACAAAGCAATAAAACAGGTGGAAAAAAATACACAAAAGCATAGGGTGCCATAGGAAAATACTTTTCCTCATTGATATACTGTATAGTCTTGTTACATGTACAGCTTGTTAAGATCGGGATGGAGCCATTTACCTTGTGACGTGGAGCAGCAATGGGCTCTGAAAAGGCAAAGAAAGGCAAGGCCAGATTCATGAAGCCATTTTTGAATGTCTCCAGTTTCCTGTTTCCTTGGACAATCTTGATGAGCTCTAAACACACCAGGCCCACGACAGCAGCTGTGGTAGTTGCGATGGCAGGAATGATCTTGCCAGCGATCAGTTTGCTCTATGTGGAATCATGATATTAGCAGCAAAGAGAGAAACAGTTCAAATTGATAAACCTCGCAGAATCCCTTTTGTATACATTCAGACGTATGACGATACGCTGATCTGATCCCATGGTGAAATTTTGATGACACACATGACCCTGAAAGTCATTCAAAGCAGACATAAAACATAATATTCCTTGGTTACAGCAAACAGCAAATGTGAGTTACACACCTTGTGTCGGTCTGCAGGAGGGATATCGTAATTTTCTGCTCTCAAGTTGGATGCTGACACGATAAAATCCATATGGAAATTTGAGTCATCATCCTGGAATCACAATGACCAAACCTAAGCCTGATAGTGGTTGCCGTTTAGATTGTTGGAAAACACACAGAGCTACGGATTTATTAAAAACACATAAATTTTTACCTTCTCAAAGTCAATGGGGCTGAGTTTGAATTGTGGGACAGATTTAGGGGAAGGCAGCTGGGACTTCAGCTCCTCCAATCTCAAGTCATCTAAATTCAAAGTATCATGTGACCACAATTCATCAATATTGACCCATGTCCAAATTTTACTGTAAAAACGGTAGTGCAGTGATTTGACTGGGTGTGGTCAGTTTCTCATACCAACAGAGGAACTGGCATTCTGCAGCTCCTGATCGGAGACATGGATTTCAACTCCAGAGCGAGCTGTAAACACAGGAACCTTAACCTCCAGCAACATCTTCACCACTCCTGCGCGGTCTGTGCTGCCAGGCAAACCATACGACTGCGCAAACAGGTTTGCTGCTGCCATGATATAGTCCATGTGGAGCTCCTACAAATTAAATACACACAAAAACAGACCTCCACTATGCGATTTGAAAACAGGAGGAGATCACACAGGCAATCTGGCAAAGAGAGAGAGAGAGATGAACAAAATCTCACATTACTGGTGCTGAACTCTAGAGGGTGAGGACATCTCTTTGGGATTGACCAGAAGGGGGCGCCAGAGCTAGTGAGCTGAAAGCCATGTACAGTGGAGCATGGCGAGGTGATTTATCATGAATCAATCATGACAACTTCTTCACAAAAAATGTCATTGATTATCTAAATTGTCCCCATGTACTGTCCTCTGTACCTGATTGGGTGGAAAGTTGTGAAGAAGCTGATGAATGTTGTTGCTGTACTGGCACTGCCAGTGGTTTCGTGCCCAGGCAACACAATCTGCCCAGCTGTGAGGGCAATCTGTGATGAGGCTCTTGTGTACAGCATCCAAGACCTCGAAAGGCTGAGCTCCAGGAAGCTTCAGAGTACGCTCCATGAAATTAGGGTCTCTGTGAGAAAAATCAAAAAATTTACAGAGCAGATTGATGCAGACATATCGTTTGGAAAAAAAGATTAAAATGTGAGCGTTTATACTAACGTGTAAATTCTGAACTACTTTCCACATTGTGTATATATCTACAAAATTTGATGAAAGTGATCTTAACTCACGTAAGGTACTGTACAGCATTCTCTTGTGGCTGTTTGAATAGTCCTTCAAATTCATCACGTGCCCACTGTATCAAATCAGAGTCAGAAATACTTGGGTGATCACAGAGGGAAATCACGTGGAAGAAAGAAATATCATATTCTAGTTGATACTCAGATGACAAGAGACTAATGGGTAGTTGGAATTAATTTCTACAAAACAACAAGAGTATGTGGATTTGTGCTCTTGCGGTATCTTCAGTTAAGACATGAATGTTCCCTCACTTGTAGCGTGTGTTCAATAGCATTTGGGAAGTTCTTCAGGGTGCAGATGGGAATGGACTTCTCAGGAGGATCTTGGCTGGAACTGTATGATTCTGTGACAAAGGGGATGACGACCTGCACGTTGCCTTTGGTACCCAGAGTGCCAGATTCCAGTAGGGGTTTTCGGTAGTAAACACACCTCCGATCCATGTACAGACCTAAGCAAATAACACACATTAGAAGCAGCTACTTCTTAATGAAAAGAGAAATGACCTGAACTGTTGCTAGAATTTTGAACAGCAACTGAAGGTCCTTACGTGCATCAACATTGTCCAGTGCATTTGCCACTCCATCAAGACTTTCAAAGAAGTCATCATCATAGATTCTCTCTGTGTCCGGTCCAACCCTGTTCTGGTGACCTGTGATCTTGATGGAGGGGTTCATCTGTTTCACTGCTGCTGCAGCAGTCTCACTCTTCATTTTCTGTGAACAAACGCAGATATCAAGTTCTTTTCAGCCAGCAGCAAGTTCATTGTTTTGCATAGGAGGACAAAGACACGAACACAAAACCAGATATTTCACCATATTTGATTATCAGATGATGCAGGGAAACAATGGAGCGCTTACTGTAATATCCCAGGGCCTGAAGAGGAACTGTCTATTGAGGTTGGACTTCTCAATCGTGTCCATGTCTGTGACGATGACCTCACCCTCTCCACTGGCAAGTCCCATCATGGCAAAGTTTTTGAGCAGCTCACAACCAATAGCGCCAGCTCCAACCTGGCAAAGAAAAGGATCCGTTACTGACCCCTGTGTCATGGAAGTTTTGCTGGGTTTATACTGTATATATAAATGGATGGATGGACAGACCGACAGATAGATAGGTACAGAAAAAATGTATTAAGAGCACACAAATGTCTTTCTTTATAACATATGTGTTGTTCATCCGAGACAGTTAGATAATGTTATCTCGTAAAAAATTTTGCTCATAGTCAGGCTACAGTTAATTTGGATTCAGGAGACCGTGTCCTCCAAATGTAAAATTGGCTGGCTCACCAGGAAGTAACGTTGTTTAGCAACTTTGTCCTGAAAGTTGTTGCCAAATACTGCTATCTGGCCATCATATCGACAGTTTCGCTGAAGGATATGCAGGAGGACAGAACGGGGGCTTAGAGCATTCATGTCACATACATTCATATTCATTATCATCATGAGGGTGTGCTGGGACTGCATCTCTTACAGGAGCACAATCCTCCTCTGTGAGAACAGCATCGTCATTGTCAGGCAGGCACTCCAATGCATCAAAGTATAGCCACTGCTTTATGGGCATGAACTTTCCAGTGCACGCCTGAAGGAATACAGTGATGAACAACACACCTCAGGCTGAGAGGAAAACAAGCAAAACCACAGAGATTGATCCAAAGACATCTTGTCAATGAGACAAAGATCAGCACCAAAGCTCAGCAGTTTTCGCTAATAGATCACCTACAAAACACACAAGTAAAATAGCCTCAGGGCTAAAGGTCGATTCCTAATCTTACCTTCATTGCTTCCTGTGCTGCCACACCTCCAATAAAAGCGTTGACAGGTGCCAGATCTCCAGCACACACATAGGCCATCTTCTTGATTAAAGCGTCATCCAGCTGCTCTACTTTGGCGGGTCCAGTCAGAGCTGAATTCAGTTCCTTAGCTAGCGCCACCAGATCATCACCATCAGCCTGAAGACACAGCTTAACATTACCAAAGGCTCTACACCACACTGCAGACTTCAGCAACACAATAATCAGTATCTAGTGTGGGGCTACATATTTTTGCATGGTTCATTTCACCCATTGACTAGAACATGGAGCACTTCAACATCTCTTGCACTTTTGTACTAAGATTGAGGTGGTATGCCAAGTCCATTCATTTGCAGAGATGTCCGTCACCTGATTCCATGACTTGGGAAGGCGGTTGTGTTTCTTCTGGAAGTTGTGTATGGCCTGGAAGCCTATATGCAACTGTCCTGGGCGATTAAATTTGGCAAAGTCAGTCATCACAAACTCTGGCTCTGCCATAGCAGAAGTTAGGGATTTCTGTAAGAAAACAGTGTCGTCAGGGAGAGTCCGGACCAGGGGGTGCAGCAGACAGCGTTGGTAAATTTACTTTCCATGTATCAGTATGTTTACATTATAAATCCTTTGTTGTTTCTCACAAACTGCTCTTAACAAAGCTGTCCTACTGAAACACCAATCTTTTGATGATGCATGAAAGAGGTAAGACAGTAAATCTTATCATGTGTCCATTTAAAACACCACCGTTTTTACACTTAAAATCTCACAATAAGAAATTGCAGCCACTCACAAATGCAACCTTCTTTGGCATTTTGACCTGGGAGACTATTCCACCTCTAACATAGTCTGAAAAACTAGTTGTGTCACAGATGCTGAACGTATAGGCACCTGAAAGAAAACAATATCAACCTCAACAACTGTATTCAAGAAAACTGTACTGACACTTAAATTTTCAATGGGCGATAGTATTTACCTAGAACCTCGATTTCCACTGGTTGGCAGCCATTCAGCTCCGTCATACCCTGAACCTCGGAAAAGGTGACATAGTCTCCACTCTGAAAACCATGTCGAGCTTCATCCAAACAGGTAACGATACCAGGACCATCCTGATGGAGCAGGACATTTCTCAGTGTCTCAACAAATTAAAACGTGGAATTTGATTGCTGCATTGAAAATTACAAACTTGAGTCCTTACCTTTGAGATCATTGAAATCATTGCACTTAGGGGCTGTTCACCATTGGTATCATTAACAATCATCTCCTCACCAAAGTCACAGAATAGCTGGCTTCAAACCAAACCAAAAGTTCACAGAATATTAAGAAAAGATAAGGTCAAAACAAGTGCAACGGATTTCGGACAAGATCTTGTCATGACATAGGAAGAGAGAGGAATGTTACCCAAACAGTCCACGACTGTCAGCAACAATCAGCTTGATTCCTCTCTTGTGGCAGAACTCTCCAAAACACTGCTGCTCCTGCAGACTGACGTTTGTCAGGACTACCACCTGAGTAAGAAATCCACAAATTAAATCAAGATGCAGACTTCACAACAGGCAAATGTGCTTGTGGGGCTGGTGTCTAGCTACACCTGGAACTGGGTTAGGCAGTCCTCTGTGAGAGGTCCTGTATGAACAGTCACAGGAACGTAGCTATTGAGTTCGGCCAAACGTGGCTGACTGACCTCTGCTCTGTTCTTTCCAACATCCTCCTCTCTAATGTAAAACTAATAAGAAAAGTATTGGTCAGTTGAAAATACAAACAAGGTTGGCTGAGAAAGAGTCATCAAAACAAGATAAGGTTTGTGTTTAATATGAATGTCCCCTGTGGCATTAGGATCTGTGCATGATCTTGAGACTCCTTGAGATCAGTGCTCAATAGGCCAGAGTAATTATGAGTGATGACAGCATTGTTGCAAAATACAACACAACTTGCATGCACCCTCACACTCACCTGTGAGGACAAATCTCTCCATTCTGCCACACCTTGGTCATGCACGGTTACACTTTTGACTCCTCCGAGAATGACATTCTTGGCAATCTCCACTCCCAGTCCTCTCATGCCAGAGATGAGGACATTGGAGTTCTGCATGCGTTTCATAGCATCATGGCCAAGTACATAACTAGAGGAATTCAAAATAAACAGTCAACATAAACACTTGCTTCTAATAATTATGTTGAATATCTTCAATTGACCAGACAGGTTCTATAGATGACCTTACAGCTGTCTAGAGTACAGGCCTTCATCTACCCCTGCATCCATGCCACTCTTTCCAAAGCCCTGAGGAAAGAGAATATTTCATAGAGATTTGGATTTAAAAATTCTTGTATATGATACAAAAGACATTGGTGGTAAAATGCAGCATTTGCAGCTCCTACAGAGGATGAGGAGCTGTGGGATCCCGTCATTGCTGTCTCTGCTCTTGTCAAGCGACGCTTCTTGGATGTTGGTGAGCAGGACATCTACCAATTCATAAAGAGGAAACTTCATAAATAGAATACATTTGCATGAAGCATTCACTGAACAAGAATGTCAAAATCATTACTGTTTCCAGCTAATGGGTGCAGAGTGGGTATTGCAGGTATGGAGTTGCTCACGAGTACTACCTTAAAGATTTCAAAGTGCAATATCATAATGCCTTTAAGGTGTCAAGTGTAATGAAGACGTCCCTCCAAAGGATTACCTCACACTCACATAAACACACAAATCAAGCATCTCAAATGAACAGTTTGTCTTTGGCAGGTGCTCCTTGTCTCTTCGACCATCTAAATGTTCTTCATTCTGGATGTTACAATCACTTGAATTGTTCTGCCAAACACGAGTTTTTCACATTAAAAAATAAGGACGTAATTATGATGACATTGTACCTTTTTCTTCCTCTTCAGCATTGATCTCACTTCCTGCTTTAATCTGTAAAGTATTAAACTCAAGAGCGCAAGACTTGGTAAAAAAAAAACACCAACTTTCCGAGGTGGAGACAATGTGCGATGAGTTTTGCTTTATTATATGTACTGCCCTGATGCCACCAAAACGGCAAAGTGATATCATCATACCAACAAGGTGATGTCAACTGTGATCTCACATCATTAATTGCTAATAGGGCACTGAGTGGTTCATCGAAGATGTTGTGAAATGTTGAAAGAAGATACTGAAGTTACTGTTGACGTAGCAATATCTGTTTACATAACTCGAAAAGCAGACGGCACCTGGAGGGACTGTTTCAGGCTTCCAAAGCCAAACTTAACGAAACAGCAGCTGTTTTTACAGCAGCTGGCAATAAGTCTTCCATAGACACAGAAGCGCGAACGAGGAGGGCGTAAATTAAGAGGAATGAATTTTAGAAGAGGTTGCAGTTAAGCATGTGGTACTGCTGAACTCTTGCGTTGTTGAGTGAATCTAGAGGAGTGAAAGGTGTACGGGTTTAGGGGTTCGGGTATATACAGTTTATATATTAAAAAAAGGCAGTTTGTAGCATTTCATCTTAGATTTACCATCCCTGCCTCGTATCACGGCTCCACGACTTTCCCGATTCTTCGCGCGTGAACCAGGGACCGGCGTTGGATGTCCCGACACCTCTGAAACTGTCTAGTCATCATGTCATCCTAGAGCTGCGTACAATCCCCTTTGCTGAGGGTAAATTTGTTCAGTGGAGCCCTTCCCACTAGATTATTCCTCCTGTCAGATAGAGCCACATCCTTACGACTCTACTCGCCGCGCCCGGTGTACGACTGGTGTCAGTTCGTCTTTAACTCACGGACGCCTCTCCTAAAAAGTACACATTCTTCTATTATTAGCGTGGCATTTGGATGATTCACTTACTTCTAGGGAACAGTGCGTGTCACGACTGTGCTTTAATGAATTTTCATGGTGAAACGGCAAAGGACCACAGATGCAGATTTTGAACATGTTTATTCAGTAACACTAAGTGCTCCCAGTCCAGGATACAACTCGTTGCTTCGCTCTTACACTGCAGTTACATTTTGGGAGTAGAAGTATAAAGACAATGTTTTGAACAAGTCGTGTGAGTGACAGTCGAGTTTCCTCTCAAATTAAATAGAGAAATGGTGGGGAAAAATGTTGTGCAGGAAACCCTTGGACACCAGATTTGATAGGTTGAGCTGGGAATAAGGTTGGCAAAATATTGCACAATGGTTGAGGATTTAATATAATTTTTGTCAGGAGAACCACCACTGTGGGCTTATCCTACAGTCTGATGACTGTGAAATGTGTCAAATGGAGGTTCACAATTTAGAGTCGGTAGAAGACAAGGGCTGTAGCATTGGCTTGGGACAGACAGACTTCTGTATAGCTTTTCAGGGGGTCATTTGTAGTTGGAACACATGTAGCATTGTGCCCATCATAAATTGCATCTCGGAGTCAACTTTTGGAAAACAGGGGCAGTCAGAGGAAAAGAGCAAGTGGAGAAGAAAGAGAATTTCATTGATTTTAACTCCCTTTTATTAGTGCTAAAGGCTAGAAAGGGTGCGAGGGACTTCAAAAGACAACTACTTGAGAAATGGGGTCCAGGAACAAACACAGTGAGGGTTTGAACCAA
>OMPJ01034646.1:5797-23501 GCA_900312935.1 Carapus acus | reverse complement strand
CCGCTACTGAAAAGAGGTCAGTTATACATGCTCCCTTCCTCCAGTGACACCCCGGTTGCGGCAGCCTTGAATCAGCTGGATCCATAACACACATAGATAAATCCATAGGTCAGCTTCGTGGGGCTATGTACAACTAGGCACAGGGTAATAAGCCACAGGCCTTAGAAAACTGATTGATCCCATATAACTGACTTGGATCTAGGCGCCAACATCTCATCTCAATCCTCGGTATTTTACTCACACCCACACCTGTGCCCCAAACCCACTGTCAGCTCAGCAAAATGCCAGTGGGTGGGTTCGGTGAGAATCAGCGAATAGTGTATCTGACATAGGGCACTTCCACGTCTTCATCTGACAGGTCGTTACAGCAAAGCTCAAATACCAAGGCTTTCACGTGCTTGCCAAGTTTCTTTTTGGACACCTTTGTCACAATCTCTGTCATCCTGTATGGCAAACAGAAGAGGACAGTGATGACGAAATTGTGGGTGATCATACATTCTAAAAAAGAAAAAAAAAGATGGTGCAAATGAATGAGATACTCACGGCAGATCGAGCCTTTCCTTCAGTTTGGCAGCAGGCATGAAGAAGGAATAGAGCATGGACACTCCCTGAGAAAGCATTGTGATCTCCAACTTGTGCATATTCTGGTGGAGACAGGAGGAACACATAGATTCGCGGCCATGTCACAGATTCTTGTCAAACAAGATGAACTGTGACCTACTTTGAAAAAGTCCAGAAATTGTCGGAGTGTCATCTCTTCTCCGCTGGGCTGTATTCCCTTAACCTCAAAGCGATCCCACAAGGTCCATTCTGTTTCGTAGTACTACAAAGCAAAGCAGATTTGGGCATGACAATTCTGTTAGCTTACCTGTATAAAAACCAAAGCCTGCCAACTCCAAACATCACAATTCTATAATTCTCCTCAGCACACACTGATCACTTCAGTGTGAGAAGGTGAGTTGAACTCACACACATCCAGGCAGATAATCTGCACCTGCCTGATGCATCAGTATTAGCATGGCTGAATCGTCATTGGAGACACCGCCCCCCCTCATCAAAACAAAACACATCAAAAATGACAGGTAACTAGTGTAGTATGAGGATATATATGTGAAATAGATATTATTTGGGATACTACTGCAGTTTAATGGAATAAGAACTTTCGGCATGATAGTTATATAGACATAATCCGCATTTGTTGTAGTATTTCATTTGTTGTAGTATAGAGCCATTTACCTTGTGGCGTGGAGCAGCAATAGGCTCTGAAAAGGCAAAGAAGGGCAAGGCCAGATTCATGAAGCCATTTTTGAATGTCTCCAGTTTCCTGTTCCCTTGGACAATCTTGATGAGCTCTAAACAAACCAGCCCCACAACCGCAGCTGTGGTGGTGGCGATGGCAGGAATGATCTTGCCAGCGATCAGTTTGCTCTGGATAAGATCACGGAGACAGCAGCAGCGAAAAGAAAAAAACTTCATTTGAGCGACTTACAAACAGCTTTGCAGAAAAAACAAACTTGATTCTGCGTTGAGTACAAAATTCATGCGAAAGCATCACACCTTGTGTCTGTCTGCGGGAGGAATGTCATAATTTTCTGCTCTCAAGTTGGATGCTGCCACAATGAAATCCATGTGAAAATTTGTGTCATCATCCTAGAAATGATCAGAAGGCATAACAAATAACAATGAGCACCATTTAAGGCCAGAGCACATATAAACACAACTACAATTTTTTTTTTACCTTCTCAAAATCAATTGGAGTGAGTTTAAATTGGGAGAATGAATCTGAAGAAGGCAACTGGGACTTCAGCTCTTCCAACCTCGAGTCATCTGGGTATAAAGACAACAGACGCTGCATGTGGTTCAAATTCATCAATTTTGGCGATATAATCGCTGTCCACATCATCACAAGTTACCCACTAAAAAAACTGCAACACTGAAATTATATGCGTGTTCACACTGCATATCTTACCGACAGATGAATTAGCATTCTGAAGCTCCTGATCAGAGACATGGATTTTAACTCCAGAGCGAGGGGTAAACACCGGAACATTGACCTCCTGCAAGATCTTGACCACTCCTGCACGGTCTGTGCTGCCAGGCAAACCGTATGACTGTGCAAACAGGTTTGCTCCTGCCACAATATAGTCCATGTGCAGCTCCTACAAAAACAAGCATGTAGCAGTACTGTGAAAAACTTCCATGATGGATATGCTTAACATGAGAGCAACATGAACCCAAACTCACATTGCTAGTGCTGAACTCTAGGGGGTGGGGACATCTCTTTGGGCCAGACCAAAAGGGAGCGCCAGAGCTAGTGAGCTGCCATGTGGAGAATTAATTAACATGTAAATTTTGAATTAAACATTATTTCCTTGTTGGTCAAATATTTCAATGGCGACCATAACTGTCACTTTAAAACGACAATGCAATATACCCAATCAGCATACCTGATCAGGTGGAAAGTTGTGTAGTAGTTGACGAATGTTGTTGCTGTACTGGCACTGCCAATGGTTGCGTGCCCAGGCAACACAGTCTGCCCAACTATGGGGGCAATCTGTGATGAGGCTCTTGTGTACAGCTTCTAGCACCTCCACAGGCTGAGCTCCAGGAAGCTTCAGAGTACGCTCCATGAACTTTGTATCTCTGCATGGAAATCCAGCTTTAAGTAAATTTCTGACCAACAATTGACTTGATAGAAAAAACTAAGATTTCATAAGAAGAATCTTGCAAAGAAGCATGAATAAAAAAATAACTCACGTGAGGTACTGCACAGCATTCTCTGGTGGTTGTTTGAACAGTCCTTCAAACTCATCACGTGCCCACTGAACCACATAAATTAATACACATCAGATCGGAATAATTGGGCCACTATCCGCAGAAAAGTTCTGTTAAATTCTACTGAGCAAATGGTGGTGTAGGGATCGGAGGTCTGGTTGGATGAAGTGTACATGTGCATTGTCACTCACTTGTAGTGTGTGTTCAATAGCATTTGGGAAGTTCTTCAGGGTGCAGATGGGAATGGACTTCTCAGGAGGATCTTGACTGGAACTGTATGATTCTGTGACAAAGGGCATGACGACCTGCACGTTGCCTTTGGTACCCAGAGTGCCAGATTCCAGTAGGGGTTTTCGGTAGTAAACACATCTCCGATCCATGTACATACCTACGCAAATAGCACACATCACAAGCAGTGACATCTTAATGAAAATAGAAACAACCTGAACTGTTGCTAGAATTTTGAAAAACAAATGAAGTTCCATACGTGCATCGACGTTGTCCAATGCATTTGCCACTCCATCAAGACTTTCAAAGAAGTCATCATCATAGATTCTCTCTGTGTCCGGTCCAACCCTGTTCTGGTGACCTGTGATCTTGATGGAGGGGTTCATCTGTTTCACTGCTGCTGCAGCAGTCTCACTCTTCATTTTCTGTGGAGATGACACAGAGTGATGCATAAATACTTGGATGAAATCGTAGGATGTATTGAATAGGACAACTCATAAGACATCTCGAATGGCACATCAAAACATTGTATGGCAAGGAATACTGACTGTAACATCCCAGGGTCTGAAGAGGAACTGTCTATTGAGGTTGGACTTCTCAATCGTGTCCATGTCTGTCACAATGACCTCGCCCTCACCACCGGCAAGCCCCATCATGGCAAAGTTTTTGAGCAGCTCACAGCCAATTGCCCCAGCTCCAACCTGGCGCGATAAATTCATTCAACTCTATGGTCATGGTTTAGGGATTATAGAACATTTAGTTGTAATTTGTAGTTTTGTATGACCTATACTGTTCAGCTGGGCGCAATATCAATTGAACTTGTAAATACAGTGCGTTACAGGAAAGAATACTGTTAATTTCAAGGCAGAGGACAATGTCTGCCAAGTGTTTGACTGGCTGACTCACCAGGAAGTAACGCTGCTTGGCAAGTTCATCCTGCAAGTTGCTGCCGAAGACTGCTATTTGGCCATCATATCGACAGTTTCTCTGGAGAGAATGGGATGAGGAAAAACTTAAGATCAATGCATTCATTCAACAGACATTCCAATATCTTAAGACCATCAGTGTCTATTAAACTTGCGTCACGTACAGGGGTGCACTCTTCTTCTGCAAGTACAACATCATCGTAGTCGGGCAAGCATTCCAAGGCATCATAGTAGAGCCACTGCATTATGGGCATAAACTTTCCTGTGCAAGCCTGAAAGAATGGTGGATGGATTTTAATGACCATGAAACAAACACAACTAGTGAGGTACTTTTGCAGTGAGGCAAAGTGCACACATCATATCAGATCAGAAAGATGACCGCAGACAGAATTCCAGCAAAACATTGACCATTTAAGTTATGATTTGAAATCCAATTCAATAATGTCACCTTCATTGCTTCCTGTGCAGCAAGACCTCCAATGAAAGCATTGACAGGTGCCAGATCCCCAGCACACACAAAGGCCATCTTCTTAATCAAAGCTTCATCAACTTGCTCTACTTTGGCAGGTCCAGACTGAGCCGAGTTCAGCTCCTTCACTAGTGCCACAAGCTCATCAGCATCAGCCTGAAGGACAAAAAGCATTATTACAGACACATTCCTTATTATGCAATAGACATCTGCATCAATAGCTGGTGCTATTACATGTATTCAGAAAAAATATAAATTCGATTTCCAATACCTGATTCCATGATTTGGGAAGGCGGCTGTGTTTCTTCAGGAAGTTGTGAACAGCTTGAAAACCCAGGTGCAACTGTCCTGGACGATCGAACTTTGCAAAATCCGTCATCACAAACTCCGGCTCAGCCATGGAGGAAGGAAGTGATTTCTGAATAAGAGAGACAGAAAAATAAGGATTGTCAGTGTTGACCGAATTGACCATTCTTTCATCTTGAGAATTCAATCTAAAAAACTAAAATCTAAAATGGTCTATGTCAACATCTCAAACCACTGCTACACTGAAAGTTCCATATGTGGTATATACTGTATAAACAGGAATCTTGCATCATCCATGAAAGGCAAGACGTACAGCAATTTTAGAGCTGGCACGCTGCCACAATGGAGTCCGAGTGTGAAACAAAATTTTAAAGTGCTTCTTTTACCGCAACACTTCAGAAATCAAATACTCTCTGCTCAATTAATGCAAGAGGACCAGACCAGAGACGGCTTAGGGCAAGGGATGTCCAAACTTTTTCAACACAGGCCAGATTAGATGAGGTGAAAATGGCACAGGGCCAAGGCTTTACGCTGTCGTTCATGAGTCGTCAGCAGATGGGTTGGAGTGGGCGATGCGACATCAGTCTTTACGCTGTCGCCCATGAGTAGTGACGTGGGGAGGTGGGGATCTTTACCCTGTTGTCTGTGAGTCGCCGGTGATGCGTGCACGCGTGTGTACCAGTCTGTCTGCTGTTATATACGTGGTTGGTGCATGCTCGCTGGTCTGTCTGCTGTCGAAAGCGGACTGAGTGGGGGGGGGGGGGGGGGGGTTGCAGGCCATATGAAATCGGACCAGACTTTGGACATCCCTGGTGTGGGGGCTAGAATCTTTCTCCCCATCGCATCACTGATATATTTTCATTCGATTGTTTGTTCATTGCACAAAATTGCATCCACTCACAAAAGCAATCTTCTTGGGCATCTTCACTTGTGAGACAATCCCTCCTCTGATATAGTCAGAGAAGCCACTTGTGTCACAGATGCTGAATGTGTAGGGACCTAAGGAAACACGTAAACGTAAATCACAACATTAAGACGACTTTTATATTTACCTTTCTTGATTGGCTTCATATTACATTTCTTGGTTGGCAAATTTATTTACCCAGAACTTTGATTTCCACTGGCTGGCACCCATTCAGCTCAGTCATACCCTGGACCTCTGAGAAGGTGACATAGTCTCCACTCTCAAAGCCATGGCGAGCTTCATCCAGACAAGTAACCACCCCTGAACCATCCTGCAATAGTCAAAAACAGATATTTCTCCAAGTCAACATTGACATCATTTTTCCTGATCCCTCTGCTAGAAACAATAGATCTGCAGACCAACCTTTGTGATCATTGATATCATAGCACTGAGGGGCTGCTCGCCATTGGTGTCATAGACAACCATTTCCTCACCAAAGTCACAGAACAGCTGGCTGCATAACAAACAAGATTGTACAACAGTGAGACAAGAAAATACCCAAATTGGTGTCTGGAGAGAGTGACTGAAAAGGAGAGTAGCGCTACCCAAACAATCCTCGCGTGTCTGCAACTATCAGCTTGATTCCTTTGTCATGACAGACCTCTCCTACATGGTGCTGCTCTTCCAGGTTAGAGTTTGTCAAAACCACAACCTAAAAAACAAAACAAACTCAATTTGGGTCTCAAGTCCAAGCTTAATTAGCGGCAGAATTTGTGTCCTCCAAAGTTGTACCTGGAACTGAGTTATGTAGTCATCGGCGAGAGGTCCTGTGTAGGCAGTCACAGGAACATAGCTGTTGAGCTCAGCCAAACGTGGCTGACTGACCTCTGCTCTGTTCTTCCCAAGGTCCTCTTCCCGAATGTAAAACTAATGAGACAAATAAACAAAACATGCCAAACCGTAACCATCAAAACCAGAAAAAGCATGGCACTGGGCGTGGGCTATGCTAGCGCTAGCGAGGCTGCGGAGGCAGCCCCCTAAACCACTGCTTCTCAGAATCTTCCTCATCAACAACAGAACCCTGGTCGATGAATTGAGGCTACAGCTGGCAACTAATAACATCATCAAGAATAGTTGCAGAATAGTTCCCGAGCTAAGCTCCTTAATTTCATAACATAATGTGAATTGTTGTAATGTAAAGAAAAGATTCCTGATTAACTACAGTTAGTGTGGAGATATCCCCTATGATTCTATGATTCTTTGTTTTGGTGCTTACTGGACATAGTGGCCTGTGATTTGATGATCCTGGGTATAGTTTAATCTCCTTGTGCTTTGGATTTAATGTGCAACACTGAAGACATGTATGTTTAGAGCAGCAATATCTGGATGAACACCACGACCATCATCGTGATGTGATGGCTCTATTGGATACCTGAATTTAAACACAACAATTTGCTGTGGATGTGCTTTTCCATATTCACTATGAATCATAAATCCATGCATCTTTGACAGTTTTGTCAGTCACTCACCTGTGAGGATAAATCTCTCCATTCTGCCACACCTTGGTCGTGCACCGTGACACTTTTGACTCCTCCGAGAATTACATTTTTGGCTATCTCCACTCCCAATCCCTTCATACCAGAGATGAGGACATTGGAGTTCTGCATGCGCTTCATAGCATCATGGCCCAGCACATAACTACAAAAATGCAAAAAGTACAAGCAACATGGATTCAGTTGCATGGATTGTAATAATTCTGATTCATAGAGCTCATATTGAGAGGGATTCAAGACTCTAACATCAGACTTACAGTTGTCTGGAGTACAGGCCCTCATCGATCTCAGCATCATTACCATTCTTCGCCATGCCCTAAAGAGCAAGAACATAAGGATTTGGTTTCAAATGCAAAAGAACATAAGAAATCTCCCAGCATCATCATTAAATATCAAAGGCTCACCAGTTAATCTAAAAACTGCATAAATGCCAACTATTGTAACTTGTAAACATCAACAACTCCACTCTATTCAAGACTTCTGAAAATACCTTGGGATTACATTGGGGAGTTGGACCAAGGTTACCAGCTCATCATAACTAGCAGGTACAACTGATAATGAATGTGTATGAGGGTTAGGCCAGAAATGGTGCTTAGAGGTGGAGCACGTGTAGTGCAATAGGGGGAGAACACTGCATGTCCAACAAACCCACGCAGCCGTGCGATTGCCATCATTTTCTAGTGTCAACACTCTTTCAAATGATGTTTCCAAGCCTTTGGGTACTTTTGATTCAATTTTGTTTCCGGTGTATGAAGCCTGAACTTTTCAAAAAATCAATACTGGTCTTTTAGCTAACATGTGATCATACTGATGAGCCAACCAAGCACACTATCAATCGAGTAGTGAGAAGTATCTTGTAGTGTGGATGTTATTTTCCACTTCCCCTGGCACAGATTCTCGCTAAGCTGAGGCCCCTTCTTTTTCTTAGAAAGATTATGAGGGCTTTTCTGTAACTTCTGTTTCTCCTTATTTATGTTACTCAGACAAGATGTAAAGGAATATTGCCCATTGGCTAGAGATGAATTCATCAATCCCTCTTCGTATTTTACACAATTGGCAGCCTCTAAATCCATTTTAATTGCAGACAAATTAAAATGACAGGTGATAATTCCTAATGAACAGCGTTGTAACATCTTGTAGGTTAACGATGATGTCATCAAAGACTGACTTGAGATAAAACAATGACGTCATAGTTACACAAAATTAAACTATACACATTTAAGCACCAGCTGCTACATCAAGATTTGACATAGCTGCATAATATGCAGGGAAACCTACGTTGGCAGGTGCGTGGGACAGATCAGTTCTGACAGAGTTAGAGGAGGAGCAGTGGGATCCCGTCTTCGTCTCTGTTCCTGACAAGCGACGCTTCTTGGACAGCGGCGAGCTGGACATCTGTCCAACGATCACAATAAAAATAAAAAAAAGCTACATATCAAGCCACAGTACACTCATTTCATTTTAAAAATATCAGAATTATGCACATTGGTGATACTTATGCTCAATAAGAAAGTGAATAAGAGTAAGAGTGTGTATATATACACATCCTTGTGTATATATACACATTCTCAACTGCTGTCAAAACTCTGATAAGATTACTTTAATGGGTGATAATAAGTGACAATATCACTGTTGCAAAATTCATCTGAATTAACTTAACGCTTGAATAGCAAATTCTGTGAGCAGTGTTGAGGGATTTCTATTCTTGGGAGCAGCTGGGCTGGCTACTTGCCAAACACCAATCTGCTAGAAAACCAAGTGAGCCAGGAAGGATCCGTGAATAGCAGCATTATCTGCCCTTTTCATCGTCGGACAGTCCTGGCTTGTTTACGTACTCCTGAGCCATTGTATATCACGTGTAAGAGCGGTCATGCTCGTTTGGGCTGAAAGAGCTGAATCATTAAAACTTCACTGCGGTGCACCATGCGACACTTCACAACGGTCGAAGAGCTCAGTACAGGGACAAACTGTAGGCTTTGACGCTACAAACGTGCAATAATTCAAGATGACCTTTAAAAGGATTACCTTGGACTACAATTTAGCACGGATAAACCCATTCACTTCGGTGACAAAACAAGGTGCGCTTTCTCGAATGGATTCCCCAGCGCACGGTGGATGACACCAACCACATTTCCGCATCTAACGCGGCTCACTTGCCGACGCCCCCAACCACAAACTTAGCCACTTCTACACACTTAACAGATCATGATGACCTGACAAAAGTGAGGTCAAGTCAAACTAACACCGGATCATGCCAACGCGGAGTATCACAGTAGCTTCCAATGACATGCGAGTTATGTCGACTGAAATAATCTCCGCTCGCGTCAAACGAAAACGAAGGCATCCGGCATGATACAGCAAGGTACCTGGACTACCGACTCTCCGCCTATCGCTTAGCACGCTGTGAGGGCTGCTATCTGCGCTCGAGACCAAGATGACATTACGAAGGCCGAGTCCTAATGAGGCGAGTGCTTTTGGCTAGTACTCACGATTGGAACATTAATAACTTAGTGGCAAGAACACACCACACCGACTGTCTCTCCATTGGCAGGCTCGGCCCGGGCCTGCTTTACACCCAGTGCGGAACAACTTTGAATGCTAGCTGCTAACGCTGTTGCAACCCGCTCGCAATAGATGACAGCGGCTTTATTTTGATTTGCCGTTAGGGATGTTCCGGAGTCCAACCATTTAGTAGTTGGACACGCGGACTCCACTGCTCTTCACTTTAAAACAAGAAAGGAGATCGGTGTGAACGAAAGCCTAGCATGACACTCGTGCTCCATTGATTTGTCTTTTCTTACCAATAATCCGTCTCTGTCCCTTCCCAAAGCGAATCCGCTCCTCTCGTGTTATGTTTAGCCGTGAACAATTCTGTAGCTTGTAAATGGGATAGTTTTCGACAGAAAGGAAAAACGATGCGAGATCAAAACGGTCGGCACGAGAATGTCGAGTCACTATGCCGTTCTGCTCGGGAGTCTCTATGAGATCTCGCTGCTGGCTTTGATACTGCAGACGGGAACAAAACCAAAATGGCAGATGGTGAGAAAGAGGCGGGGGCATGTGACGCAGGAGCAGAAATGTTTAACAGGAGAGGCCGGGTACAGGCTCGAAACTCCGCCCATCTCTCCCCTCATTGGTCACGAAGCAGAAAGTCAAGGTACTCGGCCCAGCCCCCGATAGTCCGAGGATGCGTGCGGTGTACTCTGGTACAATGAGCCACGATTCGTGCAGAACGCATATTAACAGTAATATTTAGTCCAAACGCATTAGAGAGGGAACTGATACAACTGAAGCAAGAGGAAAAAGAGCACAGCAGAAGCATGCAGCACAGTGGGCTGTTAAAATGCCAATCTCTGCAATGACGGGATGTGCTCTCACGAGATAAGTGTATCTTTGTTTCATGACAGCTTGACGTACAAAGCACACAGTGCAAGCAGCAAGATTCACAGGACGCCAATCGAGACCTGCGAACAACTACATCTTAGAGCACAGCGACTAGATGAATGTGGCTCGTTGACTACCGATATCGATCTGGCTGCATGCACATTTCAATTCAAACAATTCCTTCCATCAATAACGGAGCCCGATCGTGCAGTGATTCATGAAAGTACTAGTGCGATAGTGTACTGGCTAACAGAGGTGATGCTGAGCGTGCGAGCTCTCCCTCACACCGAGGTTAGGGGTGAGCATTCCTTGCAGAGTATTGGGGGAGGGGGTGTCTGGCGAATGACAAAGGCCCAGGAAAAAGTGGGCCGCGTACACTCGGGTGCACATGTCGAAGGGAGCATCTTAATAGAAGAAATCGTACAAAGACATTCTCACAGCGTGCCCAGTCCAGTGGCGGTAGACGTCCCAAAACGGTTAATGTCACGTAACTGGTTAGCCAACTTAGCAATGAGAACACTAACCTCTGTTACAGAGAGAACATCAATTATCTTGCAAGCGAGAAAAAACCTGCCCAACACTGCCAGATTACACAACGGACTTTTAAGTTCATGTTCTTCTCAACAGCTCCTCGCCTCTTGGTTGCCGAAGCAAAGCTGCATCCCATTGATAGTTGACATTATGTACCACGTAACGTCAATAATCGCCACTTTAAACGCACTAAATATACAATTGTGAACTTATTACGTGACAGAGACCGGTTCGCTAGGTAACAGCCAACTGAGACGGGGAGCAGAAGCTGTCCAGACGGCCGACGTTGACCAAAGGCAAATAACGACAGCCCGATATCTCTGATCAGACGACTGCGTAGTTGTTAGCTTGTATGTAGCTAGCATATGGGCTATCCAGCTAGCCACCCAACGACTTTTTCCCTCTCGAGCCGCTCTGTTAGCCAACTAGCTTTCGTTAGCCAACTAGCTGGGGCTAACACTAACCAAGACGTGATATCACACGAGTGTGCACAACTTACCACATCCGATATTACTCGGCCTGATCTGCAGTATCAAAATTGCGGCTTGTATTGAAACAAGAAACCAGACAAACAACTTGACAACTCAACTCCGTCGTTGATGCCAAACTGAGAAGTGTGTCAGTGTGGCGGGCTCTGTGAGTTTTTCCGCTGGACGGCTGCCTAGCCGGCTGTTCCCGCACGGTTTCCCCTCACTCTATATCGGCTCAAAGCAAAGCAAAGCAGCAACATGTGCACGGTACGGGCGCGACCATTACACCTGTCTAGCGGAGTCATTCATGGGTCTGTCTGAGATGTATACACCATCGATCACTGAATATGTTTATCCTGCAACGTTAGGTATGCCTGTACAAAAGTAAAATCAATGCTTTATAGTATTCTCCCGTGTTTTCGGTGATTTACCCACTTTTAATTACTTTTTTTATTTCTACCCTCCCAGCCCAACGTTATAATAGACTAATCCAAATCTTACGTGGAGCATGATGGGTCTTGTAGGCATTGTGCGCGGCGTGGTGATGAATAACGGTTCTTCTTGCAAGGGCGAAGTGTCTCCTGTTACAGTCATAGTCAACATTACGAATCTTGTTTTTATGTTAAATTTATTGAAAGACTTGCAAACTGTGAACAATATACATCGGGACAAGAGAATAGATGACAGATTTTCATGGAGAAAAGCACAAAGCCTGTTATCTTGTTCATCCAAAAGCCCAGACAGACTTTTTACAGACTTAAAGCCAAAAAAGACCAAACAGACAGCAAAGCCCACTTAACAGCACTAAAGGATACATGAACATATTTAAACAGATAGAACTAACAAATTGTTGAGGGATTTTCTTGGGATATTCAAAAATCAAGGAGATAGAAAGGGGGGAAAACGTGTGTTTCTATGCATTGGTGTGTTTTATTGCAAAGCCTTTATACAATACAGTATCTTGCATCAGTATATTTCTTGTCAGCTCTTCCACAAAATTGGAGCTCCCTTCTAGTTGCTGACAGCGCACATTTAGACGCAAAATACAGTATTAAACCAATTTGTTGCAGCCAGAGCCAAGTCTGTCATATGTTTAGTTCAGTTTCATGGACATACTGTTGATATAAGCATACTCTGACTTAAAATGCTCCCTAAGCATCACTAAGAAATAATCAGCAACATAAATAAACAGAATGGAAAGTATTAAAGGGAATATGGCGGTCTAAAATGAATTAGTGTTATTATGGACATGGAGGAAGTAATAACATGGTGGTCGAGCAAGGCAGGTGGCCCAATTAATTGATCATATATTTACAGTTTGGCGGGAATAATGCAAATTCAACTGTTCATCAGAATAGGCATACTGCTTTTATGTAGCTCTGAGAACATTTCATGCAGGAAATCTCAATTTGAGGTTGAAATCCACTTTTTATTCTTGATTTCTGCTGAGGACTGCAGCAACCGTCAATCAAACAAGCATGTGATATGTCAGTATCACTGTGTCGCCATATTAAACTAAAGGATGTGCCTGATTTTCTTACAAGGAGCAACACCATGTGCCTATACAACATTTATCTATGACATAGTCCTCAATCTGTCCAGTTTAGACTCTGCTGTTGTCCAAGACATTGTACGCTTGCTTCATAGACTCTTACCCATTCCAGCTTTGGGTGACAGAGTAGGACATGCATCACTCCTCTGTCCATTCCTGTCCTCATGCTCCCCAGTGGCCTGGACAGAGGCCTGTGTGGGGGGCGATGGTGGAGGATAGGATGGGGGGGGTATGCCAAGGCGAGGGAGGGCAGGGAGTGCAGGTCTTGGAGAGGTGGGAAGAGGTGGCGGGGTGGTTGAGGTTGCTGTCGAGGAGTAGTGTGAGGACCTTGCGTGGGATGTGGCAGGTGACGCATGAGTGCTCCGGACAGGTGTTTCTGCAGGACAGTCACTGATTTGCTCCAGTAGTGATGGCATGTCTCCCTCAATCTTCTCAAGCACTGCAGCCATTTGCTTTTCAATTTGCTCGATCACACTGTCCATTTGCCAGTCAGTTGTGGAAGTGCCCACTCCTCCTCCATGGGGTAACCCTGTCCCATACATCCCTACCCCTCCTCCACCTGAATATAGGGCACTGTAGGGGCTGCTGTAGCTCGCAGCCATCCCCAGGCTTGCTGCCCCAACCTCTGGAATATATGGAGTGGCATGCCGGCCTAGGCTAGCTGAGCTGCCTACAGCATAACAACCCTGTCCTGTTGCTGGCGTTGCTTTGGCAATGCTTAGTTCAGCACTATATCTTTCTGCTCTCTGCTCATCTCTCCTGGCAACTGGACTAGCACTGCTCCTGAACATGATTCCTGTGTCTAGCCCAGCCCCAGCTCCCAAATCTGATGTAACTGGTGCTGCAGCTGACTTCTCTGCCATTGACTCTGGGAGTTGGGTCTGACACCAGTTTTCATCAGACCTGCCGTTTTCTTCCCGCTGTGTGCTTACTCTTTTCTCAGGTGACGGCTTTGTGGCGGGGAAAGCAGTGGATGGTGGGCTGTGGAGAGTTTGAGCCATCTTATGTTTGCTGCTGGACTCAGGGGAGGCTGGTGTGTGCTTTATGTCAGATTTGGCAGATGAGCGAAGATCAGGCATCTTAGGGGAGTCTGCAGTCGCAACTGGAGTAGGTTTTGATTGTGAAGCTGATTGGTTTTGGCCCAAATTAGCTGCTATTTTCCTTGATGTTCCAACCTTGTCTGTGCCAACATGTGATGGTTTAGGAGTTGCATTTACACTATTTTGTTGAGAGAATGGCTGTTCAATATCTACTGCAGAAATTCCTGCAGATGGTACTACGCTCAGCCTATCTTCATCCCGATCAACCCCTATTGGTCTATTTTCAACGGTGACCTCTAATGACACGCTGCTTGATGTTCCTTCCCCGTCACTTGCCCCTCCAACTACCTGAGCCTCATCCTTTGAACCTTGGGGAACACTCCCTTCACTCGCCTCCACTGACTCTCTACAACGATGCGTTTCTGAGGAACTGTCATTCAAAGCCTCTGAATTCTTCAGCCGCTGCATGAAGGTAGTGACACGGATCGCTTTCTGCAAAGGAAATACAGAGAGTGGGAAGAGTGGGTGCGGCTTTCTCCTGTCAGTAAGTGTCAGTATATATGTATTTCCTTAAAAAACAGGAAATGTTGTTTGTTATTGGCAAGCATCAAAATAAGCTCTGAAGACAAGCATTTGGCAGGGCCTGATAAGACACCATGAGAGACATGTGACCTTTATTTACTTCCAGGTTCCTGCAGCACGTTACGCTCTGATTTAAAACAACCTCAAGACTCATTATTTCCAACCAACCCCCTTAATGTTTAATGAGTGGAGAAGGCAGGTGAACACACAAGATCACGCTTACGCTTATCTGACTCATATACTGAGGGAGTAAAGAAAATAACTGAGGTCAATGGTTGTTTCTAAACCACAGCGCCAATCCCCTGGAAGTGGAAAGTCATTTTGACACAAAAAATGTAACTAATTACGTCATGACCTGGTTATGCAACTATTGTACAGAGCTACAGTATGTATGACTAGAATGTAACACTGAGGTACAGTACAGGGCAGTTGAGCTTGGTTACAGTTAAAAGGTATGAATCAGGGACATATCAGGTACATTGCTGAGTTTCATAAGTTCACAGTGGCCTGTATCTCGTATATCCTTTTTCCCCCTGCTCCTCTAACACCGATTCAAATAAAAGTACAGGTAATGAGCAAATCAGATTTCTCATCGTTGATCAGTATCTTGTATTTTCTGATACAAGTGCAGACGTGGAATAGGAGAGAGAGAGCAGGTCACTATGAACGTCTCATTCTACTCTGATGGAGAAAAAGTAGGGCAGATTGGATGGAGCTCTTCTGGGACAGAGTGACAGGCGTGACAGTGGGCAGGATCAGAGCATATGAGAGCTTCATTGACCTGAACATGATCAAAACATCTCATGGCTCTTTTGTTGGTTGTTGATTATGAGTCATGTAAACCCTCTTGTTAAACAAAACAGCACAATCTGCCATGAGAGGGAACGGCATTGTTGTGTCATGCCAGGTTACATGTGAGCTTCTACTAGCCCTGTCCTTCCACTCTCCCACACAATGTGGTACAATACCTTTAAATCCTGCGATCCACAAAGAGAAAAAGAAAAGAGTGTTAAATCTGGTACTTATTTTGTCCCTGTCTATCCTTGTCTCAGCCACACTATGGTTAAAACAACATTGTAATGACATTTTCTCAGAATGTGATCTTGTAAACCTTGAGCCTACCTGAGCGAATCTCAAGGCAAATGTAACAAATGTGCTAATCATGTGTAGTCTGGTTGTCCATACCCGCCACTTGGCCTTGGCAAAGTTCTTCTCAAACTGTGCACACACACCGTCCTTCAGGTTCTTCTCTGATGCACCATTTCCAGCAATCCTGATAGAACAAAACACTATCTGTAATTAACTGCCCCTTGTAACTGACTGTATGTGCTCAAGAAAGCTGTAAATGCATAGAATTACCATTCATGCCAAAGCGCATCTTGTGCTGTGATTCTAAGCATTTGGTCTACCTCCATTAATCGACAGACAAGTTCTTTAGCTGAAAGAGGAGGGAGCAAAGTCTAAAAGCTGCATCAAAACATACATTTCATAACATGTGAAAGTAAATGCAGAATTAAAATCTGAGGCAACATGAAGGGCAAATCATGAATGACATATCATGTGTATTGAGGCATTTTATTGTGACTAAGTGGTGGATGTCTGTACCTGCGGGGGAGATATCATCCCAGTAGGGAGTGTCAAACTCAAAGTCGCCAGCAACGATACGACAGAATATAATGCGATTATGTAGGTCTGTATTCTCCTCCTCTGTCTCATCATAAAATGGAGGGTTCCCTGATAAACTGCAAATGTAAAGGCAACAAGTTGGTACAAGAGGAGTGGTCATTTGGAAATCAGTCATGCTGTAAAATGACTAAAAACATGCTTGTCTGTGACAGTAGTAGTTACCAGTGGCGACTTACAGTATGAACATTATCACTCCCACAGCCCAGCAGTCCACAGGACGACCATATCGATGACGGGCCACAACCTCAGGGGCTAAGAAACAACAAAGTGAATAGTCAGGAATGGCAGAGCTAGAGAAGTGCGTTCGTGTGAGAGAATATCTGCAGAGGCTCTCATACACCATTCATCATTCCACCCTGCATACAACACTACTCCATAATTCAACCTGTTGGTTTCCTCATTCCCCTTTGTCAAGGCAGTCGCTCAGTTTCCTTATTTATTTGTCTGATTACTCACAGCAGTTTTATGACTAACTCTGTTGGCCTTTCATCAGTGTGGACAATCAAAAGCAGAGTTGTGCAAACCCCAGTCGCCCTGACATGAATCTCACTCAGGGCATAAAGGAAATTAGAGGACATTATAAAAAAGCTGGATGTGGTGGAAGAGCAAGGCCATTACAGGTACTTGCAAATCTGTCCTAAAGAATTTATAAGGTTAAAATCTTTATTGATCTTTGACATGTAGACCACATGTAAACCTCTAAATCACCGCTCCGCAGCGTCTTCCAGCCAGATCCCTGGTCAATGAGCTGAGGCTACAGGTGGCAACTAACAACATAATCAAGAATAGTTGCATTCTGCTGGTTTTGTCTGTATACCTTTATTGAATGCACCAGAACTCAGCACCATAATTTCATTTCACAATGTAAATTGCTGTTATGACAATAAAAGATTCCTGATTACTGACATGGCGAGTCAAGAAATCAGTAATTTGCTTAAACTGTTGATGTATGAAAACGCGGATGCAAAAGAGTGAAAACTTAACAACAGATGGAGAAAGCAAATGAAACAAATAAATTCATGTGGCTAAACCAATTGTCCGGAAATATAGTCAACTGTATCTTACCCAAATATTCTGGCGTTCCACAGGGCTCTGTGATGGGGCCGTTTTCAAACCGTGACAAGTAGAAATCTCGCAGGACTACTTTGTTGTGATTATTCTCTGTGTAGTACATCAGGTTTTCCAACTGAAAAGTTAGTAGAAAGCAGGCATACACACACACACACACACACACACACACACACACACACACACACACACACACACACACACACACACACACACACACACACACACAC
>OMPJ01034645.1:0-15824 GCA_900312935.1 Carapus acus | reverse complement strand
AGTAGCGTGGTCGTAACGTCGCTGTTTTCTAAATCAAATAGCTTTTAAGTAGTGAAACTATTTTACTGATCAAATAGTGCGGTACCGTCCGCAGAAGCTATGTTTTCTCAGGTATTTCTAAACCTCAAACGCAGCGGAGCTTTTGCTGCTTTTTTTTTTATTATTATTATTTTTTTTTTTGCTTTATTTAAACAGACGGGAGCACAGACTTGCACATGCGCGTGTAGCCAACAGACGCGATTCCGTGTCACGTCACATACCTGTCCTGCTGCTGATGGGAACGAGTGCGCAAATGAGGAGGAAAACAGAGGAGGCGGGAGAGAGTTCTGTGTCGGCGGAGTCGCCATGGCCCTACCTTGATAAGTTTATGACTTTAACTGAATCATCAGAGAAAAAATATGTGTTCAGATGCTTACTCTGCAATCTCAAAACGAAGCTGCTCTCAACGTCCAAGGCGACAAACACAAATTTAAGGACACACATTTAGGCGATTCCCGAAGCTAACACAACAATCGCCGGCTAAGATAATAATTGCAATTCAGTCAGTAGCATCGGCCACCTAAGTGGAATTTTGTCTTTGCTTTTTCAGTAAAATTACATGCGGTTACACATGACAACATACAACAAAACACAATATATAATAAACAACCAAAGAGAGACTGTCTCTCTGATGCTAATTTTGAAAAGCTTCTGATTTGCCGTGTTAACAAGCACCTGTTGTAAATTGTTGAAAAAAATAAAAAAATAAATAAAGTAGCTTTGATGTAGTTGAGCTATTTTTTCCCCTAAATTATAGCTTAGCTTACTACATTTCTATGGTGGGTAGCTTCAGTGTAGTGAAGCTTCATTTAATATGGAGTAACTGGTAGCTTAGCTCACTACATTTTCCAAGTAGCTTGCCCAACACTGACTATCGGCCGGATTCTCCTCTCCAGTACCCTGAAATAGACTTTCCCGGGGAGGCTGAGGAGTGTGATCCCTCTGTAATTGAAACACACCTCAAGTCCTCTTTCTTAAACAGGGGGACCAACACCATGGTCTGCCAGTCCAGGGGTACTGTCCCCGACTGCCATGCAATGTTGCAGAGGCATGTCAGCCATGACAGCCCTGCAACATCCAAGTTTTTTTTGAGAGACTTGAGGTACTCAGGGCGGATCTCGTCCAGCCCCTGCGCCTTGCCACTGTAAAGCTTTTTAACCACCAAGATGACTTCAGCTTGGGTGATTAACAAATCCACCTCTCAGTTCTCTGGAGTGTTGGTAGGGTCCACGTCATCGCTTCAGGCTGAGCCCGGCCGAGCCCCGTGGGCGGAAACTCAGCCACCAGGCACTCGCTGTCGAGCCCCAACCACAGGCCTGGCGCCAGGGTGGGGCCCCGGTAATGTCAATCCGGGCGGCGGATGTTTTTTCTTCATATGGTGTCCAGACCTGCCCTTAATCTGACCTGTCACCTGAGACCTGCCACGGTAAAGTAGCAGCTAAGGGAGGGCCTCATGTATTCATGTTGTAGGTATGTTGTAACCCCCCCCAAACACACACACACTCATAAGGCACCCCCCACCACTCAAATGCCGGGAACGTTTTTCTCTGTTTTTCTTGTTTTTCTCTGTAAGTACTTGCCCTCTTTGCGTTATCCTTCTTCTGTGTATAAACTTGACTTATATAAAATTGACTTAATTCTTCCCACTGCCATGTTGTATGTCTCACCAGTGATTCAATGAGTCAAGCTTACGCACAGTCGTCGTTCCCTCTTTGATGGCCAAATCGATTGAAAAGCTGGCCTTAAAAGCTGCATCATATGCATTTCTACCTTTTTTCTCCATGACGGGGGGGTGTGCATGATGCACAAAATGACAGCTCATAATCCATATCAAAACTACTGGCAGTATCCTCTGCTGCACCTAAATTTCCCCTCATTTCGGTCTGACTTTTGCACTTCCCGCTACACTGCTCCCCCGTCGCTGTTTGCCAGTAGAAATCTAGAAATAAGCAACACTCTTGTATAAGCAGCAGGGTTCACCGTGTTAGAAAGAAGTTGCAAATTTTACAGCTATTATTCACAGGTTTAGCACACATGTCTATTGGCTGATATTGGCTTTAATATTTCTTAATCAAGAGAGGATTGGAGATATTTTACGAGGCTAGAACGGATTGAATTCATTCTAGTTATTTCAAATGAAAAAATATGTTTGAGGTTCAAGCAGATTGACTTACGAGCTTGGTCACAGAACAAATTAGACTCATATCTCAAGGCACTACTGTGCCTTTATTGTATAATATTGCATTTATATATCTCTGCCTTTCAAAACACATAACATCACTACACAGATACTATCAGTATATAGTGAATGCTTTAGAACGACAGACACGTCAGCACTGCAGACAAAACATGTATTCAAATTTATGGAGTCTGCAGCAAATCATGATGTAACACAATTGATCCTGTTTAAAAAGATGGATTTTCTGACAGGATTTGATGCTCGTTAAACAGTTAATGTACTTGAAAGGGAGTTCTAGAGGCGGCAGCGGAGGGCTCTGATACCCATTGTGGACAGATGGGCCAGAGACACCTGATGCCTGATAAGGGAGGCAGATCTTAGGGGCTGGATGGTGATGTTTATGTGGAAGTGATCAGAAAGGTATGGAGGAGCAAGGTTATGGGTGACCTTGAATGTGTGAATGAATTTTAAAGTCAATGGGGTATTTAAAGGGAAGCCAGTGGGGCTGTGAAGAACGAGTGTGATGTGACTGATGAATGGTGTTCTGTTCATAATTTGGGCAGCAGTATTTTGGACCTTTTATAGTTTATGGATAGACTTGGCAAAACCAAAGAGGGTTGAGTCGTATCTGGGGGGATGTTACGAGGGTATGCAACAGGATACCGGTGCTGTTTGAAATGAGGGACAGGTGGAGGCCATTGATATTGCAATATTGCCTAAACGGAAGTATGTAGGACGGATGATATTCTTTGTGTGGGTTTGGAATGGAAATGGATGTTATATATACAAGTGACCAAAAGGAAGGAGATAAATACTGAACAGAATAGCATCAAGGATAGGGCCGTGGGGGACACTGGTATAGAGGGGAGATGTTTGGGATGTTACAGTTTTCAACTACCGCATTACATGGCAGAATACCAATGAATGGGTCTATTTTCATACATAAGGCGTAATGGGTTATAAGGGCCTGATGAACCATATCTAAAGCAAAACAAAACAGTCAGGTAAGTCAAACTTTATTCAACTCATTCGCAATATAAACAATACTGTTCAGTTGCAACAAATACAGAAAATTGTGCCGCGTTCCAGCAGGGAAATGTACCTGTGAATTACGGCTTCAAAGTCACGAATCACGACTTCAAACCGCACCAGGCACCACCATCTGCTATTGGTCCATCATTTTTGTGTACAAAAAATGCACTGCGTGACATCCAACAAGGAAGTTGGAGTACAATCGAGTTCACTGGTGTGAGTACACAGGTTAGACTGTAGCCCCGCCCACTTTTAACCAGTAAATTTCCAGTTGCGAGTGGCCTGGAATGCAGCATTATACTCACATTTTAAATCATTCACCTTCCACAAATCCATCAAATTCCTCATCTTCAGTGTCATTTTCAGAGTTAAACAGTTCGACGACCTTGGCATAAAGCATGCTGGGTCCCCTCTTGTAACTCCACATCAGTCTCATTGGTGTTATTCGGCTGTTCAGTGATGATTCCAGCTTTCATGAAAGGCATGATTACAGTTAGGACAGATACCTTAGCCGAGGCATCCATGATCTATTGGCAGATAGTGGCGGAACTTGCCGGGTGCTGCCCTCCTGTCTTGGTAAAAGTGTATTCACATACTGTCATCCAATTCTTCCACGAGACTTGCCCTTGAACTTTGAATGCCGGCAAGCTTCACCTGATTTATTGACAGGATTGGTGAGATGGCTAATCCCCTGATCCAGACTGATCTGGATCTTTACAGCTGATCCACACACAGTGTTTAAATTTAGACATCTACAAATACTAACTGCATGCTAAATTCAACTGTAATCAAGTCACCATCATTGATCACTACTGTGCATCTTTATAAAGGTCTCTTGCACTGTCTCTACCCTTTTCTCTTTCAAACCAACCGGTTAAGGCAGATGGCACCACACCTGCGGCCTTGTTTGCCGGAGTTTTCTTACTGCCAAAGGGGAGTTTTTTCTTGCCATTGTAGCGAAGTGCTTGCTAATGGGGAGAATTGTTGGGTCTCTGTATGTAAATGCTATAGAGTTTGCTTTTTACCAGCTCGATCATCTAACCTTGACTCGATGATAGCTGCTTGACAGCAATACATAATTTGTTATCTAACGTTCTTTGACAATGGAACCCATATCCAACCAAGCATTGATATCAGTATGTCCCCATGCCAGCGGGGAATGGTCCAACAACAATTCAATTCGATTTTATTTGTAAAGTTCTTAATTCTAACAGAAGTTGTCTCAAGGCACTTTCCAAGATGGAGCATGTAAAGCTCCTGAGTATGTAAACATTCAAATTCTAGAAGATAAACTCATAGAAATCCAACATATCCCCCATTAGCAACAGTGGAGAGGAAAAACTCCCCTTTAAAGACACAAAGACTCTGGGGAAGAAGCCAAGTTAATCATATGCATTTACAAGAATGGTATGCAGGTGGGAGAGGAGGGAGAGGAGGAGGAGGAGAGAAAATCTCTGTGCACCAGGAGAAATCCTCTGTCTGATTTTAGCAGCATCGCTTGTTCTTACTATAAACTTTATCAAACAGGAAAGTTTTTAGCCTACTCTTTAAAGTGGTGAGGGTGTGTCACCCCCAGACTGAAACTGGAAGGTGGTTTCAGGGACCCTGATAGTTTAGCCCCTGCTTCCCATTCTACTTCTACCAATTCTAGGGATAGCAAGTAGCCCTGCGTTCTGGGATCGCAGAGTTCTCGTCGGATGGTAAGGCACTATCAGCTCTTTAAGATATGTTAGTGCTTGATCATTAGACCCCTTGTAGGTGAGGAAGAGAGTTTTAAATTGTATTCTTAATTTCATGGGCAGCCAGTGCGTAGAAGCTAATACAGGAGAAATGTGGTCTCTTTTCTTAGTTCCTGTCAATTGTACAGTACATGCTGCAGCTTCAGTGTCTTTGTTGGAATAAGCTTCTTTTCATATGTATTCATTTATTGCTTGTTCACAGTATTGTTGCTACCACCTGACAATAAGCATGAACCAGTTTCTCAACATCCTTTTACGATAACGTGTGTCCAACCTTAGCGATATTATGTAAGTGAATGAAAGTGAAAAGGCAGTTGTTGACATTTGTTCATTTTGTGCATTCAGTGACAGATCTTGATCAAAGACGTCCAAATATTTTTACAGAAGTGCTAAAGGCCAATTTAAAGCCATCAAAGGTAATGATTCTGCACATGGCAAGTCTCTGGTGTTCTGGACCAACAACAATAACTTCAGTTTTGTTTGAGTTGAGTAAGGTACAAGTCATCCAAGCCTGAAGTCACATGGTTGTTTTCATCAGGCTTCACTGATATATTCAGTCATGTACTGTCCGCAAAACAATAAAAATTGATAGTGTCATGATGATACCACCTAGAGGAAGCACATATAGGGTGAACAGAATAGGTCCAAGTACTTAGCCCTGCAGAACTCCATGTCTAAATTTAGTGTGCTCAGAAGACACGTTGACATGTACAAACTGGAATCTGTCTGATAGATAAGGCTAAAAGCAGTTTTCTTTGATAATGACCAGATCTTCTATCTTCCGTAGAAGGATGAGATGGTTGATGATGTCAAATGCACTGCTGAGATGTAGAAGAGCAAGCACAGAAGCGAGATCTTTGGCTGAAGTAATTAGGAGGTCATTTGTGACCTCCACCAGTGCTGTCTCCGCTGTGATGCACTCTGAAATGTGACTGAAATGCCTCAAGTTAACTACTGCTCTGTAGGGAGTCACACAACTGATTGGTGACAGCATTCTCTAGAATCTTGGAGAGTAAAGGAAAGTTAGAAATAGGCCTATAGTTAGCTTCAACTACTGAATTAAGATATTGTGGTACATAGCCAGTTAACATAGGCATTAATCATATTAAGTAAATAAGTTCTTATTAAAGGAAGCATTGATGAAAGTCAGTTGAGGAAAATGACGTGGGAGACTCAATAGTGAGAAGTGAGACCTTTGGCCCAAGTAATAGAAGGTCATTTGTGACCTCCAACAGTGCTGTATCAGCTGTGATGTACTCTCGATGAAAATCTATTGAGGAAGATGGCATGGGAGACTCAATATGCTTCTGCTAGTGAGAGATAGGTGGTCAACCTGAGGAAGTGGTTGCAGATAATATATAGTAGTATATTTATCAATGCCACTGACTCATTAAGTCAGTCATCCTCTGTGCCTGCTTATTCCTAATTGGGGTCATGGGATCTGGTGGACCCTGTCCCAGCTCTCATAGGGTAAAGGCAGTCGGCACAGTGTTAAAACCATGTCATAGTCGTCTGACAGAAATTTGAATTACTTTAAGTCATATTGTAGTCATCACAAATATTTGATGTTACAGTCTGATACACAGTACCTTTGTTGAGAAATTACTGTGGATAGCATACCAGTTCTTTCGCAAAATTGTGCTACAACGTGTTGTTTTGAAGATAGAATTAGGCCTAGAAGTATTTAGACAATGACACAATCTCAATGATTTGGGCCATGCCATCACATCAGATTTTCAATTAAACAACTACAATGGAATTGAGGTGCGGACTTAAGGTTTAATGCAAGGGGTTGAACAAAAATATATGATTAAACATAAAGGAATTGTAGCTACAAAAGCTCCTCATTTCAGGGGCTCAAAAGTAATTGGACAACTAAACATAACCCCAAATAAAATCTTACTTTTCAATTTTTTGTTGAGAATCCATTGCAGGTCAATGACTGCCTGAAGTCTGGAACCCATGGACATCAGCAAACGCCAGGTTTCCTCCTTTGTGATGCTTTGCCAAGCCTTAACTGCAGCTGTCTTCAGTTGTTAATTGTTTGTGGATCTCTCTGCCTTGAGTTTTGTCTTGAGCAAGTGAAATGCATGCTGAACTGGGTTGAGATCTAGTTATTGACTCAGCCATTGAAGAATATTCCACTTCTTTGCTCAAAAAAACTCTTTGGTTGCTTTTGCAGTATTTTTGGATCATTGTCCATCTGTACTGTGAAGCACCGTCATATCAACTTTGCTACATTTGGCTGAATCTGAGCAGAAATAATATTCCTATACACTTCAGAATTCATCCGGCTTCGTCTGTCTTTTATCACATCATCAATGAGCACAAGTGACCTTGTGCCATTGACGGCCATGCATGCCCATGCCATCACACTGCCTCCACCATGTTTTACAGACGATGTGGTGTCGTTTGAATCATGAGCTGTTCCAATTCTTTCCCAAACTTTCTTCTCCCCACCATTCTTGTGCAGGTTTATCTTTGTCTCCTCTGTTCAAAGAATGCTGTTCCAGAGCCGGGCTGGCATTTTCAGGTGTTTTTTTTGGCAAAGTTAATTCTAGCCCCTCTATTTTTGAGGCTGATTCATGGTTTGCACCTTGTGATGGTTCCTTGGTATTCACTCTCATGTAGTCTTCTCTTTATGGTAGATTTAGATACTGATACACCTACTTCCTGGAGAGGGTTCTTCACTTGAGTGGATGTTGTGAAGAGTTTTTTTTTCTTCACCATTGAAAGGATTCTGCAATCATCCACCACTGTTGTCCTCCATGGTGATACAGGCCTTTTTGAGTTCCCAAGATTACCAGTGCACTTTTTTTTCTCAGATTGTACCAAACTGTTGATTTGGCCACTCTTAGCATATCTGCTATCTTTCTCATGGACTGGCTAGTCTTTTTGTCCTCTATCGAGAGCTCCTTTGACCACGTGTTGTGTGTTCACACCAACAGCCTCCAAATGCACCACACCACACCCGGAATCAACTCCAGACCTTTTTACTGTTTAATTGATGCTGACAGGTTATCAAGGAAAGAGCCCAGAGAGATTTTTTTTCTTTTTTTTTTGCAGCCTTTGGAGCCAATTGTCCAATTACGTTTGGTCCCTTGAAAAAGATCCAGCTCTGTTTTCAAGAGCTGTAATTCCTAAACCATTGCCCCACTTTGGATATGAATACTCTCAAATTACCACTGGGAGTCTGCACTTAAAGCACATGTTGATTGAATTGGTAAAATAACAAAACTTATGTCATTGTCCAAATATTTCAGGGCCTAACTGTAGGAAGGTGGGGAGGAAAGAAGGAAGAAAGTAAGGAAGGTAGGTAGTTAGTTAGGCAGGCAGGCAGGCAGGTAGGTAGTGCGGCTTATTTACATATTTTTACACACTGACGGCCAATGGGGGCAGAGAAGCAGGAAGTGTAAAAGTTGGAGAAACGTGGGGAAAATGTATGCGCCGGTAGTTTGGATTTTTACATTTACATAACAATGACAAATGTCAGATTCCAGTACAGATGGGGAGGCAGTAACTAATATTCAGTAATTGAAAGAGACTGCTCCTTTTTATTCTCTTTGTATCAGACATTTTATTCACACAGCCTAAATAGCCTTCCCTGCATACACGATTAGTAGTAAACGCCCCCATCTTCCTTATCTTTGCTTTCCCTGCAGTGAGAATTCCGACACTATTCCTGATGACCAACAGGACACCGAGGCCAAGTCCGATGAGGTAACTAGAATAATTTCCCTCTTTTGCTGTCCTCCTCAGGCCTTTTGCCACATAAGTTAGATATTTTACTCAGACACAACATCTGTCATCATTTTCTATCTGGTTAAATAAAGGTTATAATAATAATAATAGTAATTTTTTCAGGGTAGTATCAGAGAGATCAGCTGAAAAACCAACTGGAACACAAACTGGAAAAAAGGATGTAAATGGTTCAAAGTCACCAAAGCTGAAGTGACAGCTAACTTGAGTAGTAGCATTTCTCTTTCACCTGTTCGGTATTCTCTTTGGTCCAGATGTATACATGTTGGTGTTGTGGTTTTCTTTTCACCAGGAAAACTGCCAGGTATTTTACATCCACAACCTGCCAAGTGGTATGACTCACAACATGCTGCGGAAGCGCTTCCAGGTTTTTGGAAAAGCAGAGGACTGCAAAGTCATCATCTGCAATGAGTAAGCGCCAAAATAGCCATTGTTAGAGGGACAGTATGTGGTTTTTAACCATTTTTGTGTGAGGTGGAGAAATGGTCTGAGATGTTACTGTTGATATTCAAACTGGATGACAGAATGAATCACAAATTAAACTTTTGTATAGATTTTCTCTTTTTGTTTTATCTTAATGTGATGTGGTATTTTTCCTCACTTGAATAGCAACATTTTCTAGATAATAAAAAAAAAAGTGAGAGAAAAAGACTACAATGTCCTGTTTTCAACAGGAACGACAATTTTTTTGCCTTACATTGAGTGCCTCCCCATTTTGGTTGAACTTAACAATAGAAACTAACCAGTGAACTAGTGAAAACAGTGATCACATCTTCAAAAGCATTCAGGCAGATTCCAACACAAACAACCACTTCTACAGCTGCCATCTACTTCAGTGATGTGAGAAACTTATCGTCATTTAAATGGACATATGTTTTTCCGTGTGATTATAGGGAACGCTGTGGAGTGATAAAGATCCGTCACGCGGGTTCTCGAAGGAATCTGAAAGAGCGAGAGACCCTTTTTCATAATGGGGCTGAGGCCTTAAGGAGACTCACTCGGAAACGCTACATCGACTTAGGTAAATCTCAATCAAAATAACCTCCTACCCAACAGATATTTAGAAAGATGAGCACGCAACACATTCATCAACATAATGTTACTTCGAGGTCATAATAGGCTGTAAACAAAGGGCAGGTTCAACATGGCTTCTCCAAACAATATCCTCACCTGAGTTCTCCTAATGCAACCTCTGACACAGAGGTCTATCTGGTTTGGTTTGTTAACCACGCATGACTCAATTGAGCTTCTTTCTTGCACTCTGCTGTCCTCCATCAGCAAATGTACGTGATGCCCCTACTAACAATTTAGTGCAATTGCTTCCACAATAGAGCCCTTACCTATGATCAGACTCCATGCCTCACAGATGGGAAATTTCACTGATAGAGTCAATTGCGAAGATTTCAAAGAGTGCACAAGCTCGGAGGGTTTTCTTCACTTTTCAAATTACAGCTCATGTGTGATGAACAAATATGTTTTGTTGCATGGTACTATGTGTTTTTCTATTTATCTTCTAAATACAACTACTGGATATTTGATTTGCAAACAAGGCATACAGGTTCGCAGCCATCCAACAGTCATTACGCTGACACACAGACTTCCATTTGTTTTGTGAGCCCCTGTTTCTCCTCTAATGCATTGGCCATCTCTACTCAGGACTTCTCGGGATCAAATGTCATGAGGTTTGACATGTCCGATATATCAATTCCCATTATGACCAAACTTTTCCCCTGCCATCTGGCATCCAGAGTTCACCTAAAATAGTGCACACGCAGTCTTATACATACTGTAGATCATAGACCAAGAGTGTTCTGATTTAGGTAAACCCATGGAAGATTTTTTCCCAAAGGCATCTGTTATGCATTATTGTTACTGGCACAAAAGCATGACGCTAACAGAACTTTGATTACCTTAAGAACCCTGGGTGCTTAACTGTTGTCTGCTGTATAAGGAAACTACAATCAGAGCATCCTCTGCAATTACACTTACACTTACAATTACACATACTGGGAAAAACTCTCACACTGAGCAACTCAGTGAATTATTATTTCTAGCCTGGCAAGTTCAGCACTATAAAGCCCTTTATATACGTTTTACAGGTGGTGAGTCAACAAATTCACACCATATTGGACACTGAGCCAAACTAATACTTGTGTTTTCTTTCATGATGACGGTCAAAAAGGGTTCTCAATTGGTCTGGCTCCAACCAGGCACCGGTTTGCTGACCATTATTCACCAAGAGCTCATGTTCTGAATAACAAAACATGTCTTAAGCATCATTATCATTGGCATGCTCACATAGATGTCTCTACGAGACGGCTCACCTCCAATGAGGGGCTGACTTTCTTCACAATATAAAATAGCACAAGCAACTCTAGTATGTCAAAGGCCCATCCACCATCTATAGTTAAGTAAGTGCAACTGTTGCTCTCTTTTACAACATGACTGACTGGCTGTTGCTACTTTTGATAATCTTCTGATTTTAGATGAGGCAGGTCCAGGCCCTGTGAAGAGCAAGTATGATACACTGGATTTTGACACCTTGTTAAAGGAGGCGCAGAAGTCCCTGCATCGTTGACATTATGACATCAGAGGACCTGTGACTGGTCACCTTTTGGTAACATGCAGGGATAATCTCTGACAACATGGCTACTCCGTCAAATAAGCCTCTTAGTAGGTCCATACAAGGCGACCTCTTAAATGTTTACATTTTTACCATCAGATGATATGGTTCTTGTTTTTTTTTTCTCTCTCTTTTTTTTACTCACTGGATACTACTTAATGAATCTGCTGCTTTGGCCCTGTTTGAGCTCAGAGACAACAGAGGACAGAGAAAATTCAACAGCAATGATAGTGACAATAAATGATCAATTACTCCGCTCCCTATTGAACAATAATAACAACTTAGCTGCTTTCTTGTCATTGTTGGTGACAAAGCTCTGCATCAGGAGAATGGATACAGGAGACCTCTGTAGCAATTTAGCTTGCTATACCAGGTTTGCAGCGGTCATTGTCGTGAGTGTGCATCTGTGTGTGAGTATTTTGTTTGATTTCTTTTATAAACAGTGACCCTGTCTGTCTGGTCACATGAGGGGAATCTCTTAGACTTTGTTCTCCATGAAGGTTGGTAATATTATGAGTAAAAAAAAACAATATTGCTTCATCTAAGCAAGTAATGTGGATGTTGTGATGTTTGAAAATGTACCATTTGTGGTATGGATGAAGAATATAACAAAACGTTTAACATAATCATTTGATAATTGATAACGTTTACAAATCTAAAATCAAGAAAAAAAATCATATTTATTTTGTAACTTTAGTGCTTCCTTGATTTGATCTATGCACGGAGAGAAATGTCTCCTCTGGCTCTGCCCAATGGCTGATGGAGGTCACTTGTGGCACTGATAAGACTAAACAAGGTTCTGGGAAATATTCCATGTCAATATCCTTCAACCCATTCGAAGATGGTCATCGGAAATGTTCTTTTCATTGATGTTGTTGCTCAACCACCTTGAGCTAGACTGAACATGCTACTCCCTTTGATAAGTAGGTCCACAACATGTGAGCAACTTATCAGTGGCAAGGTAAAAACAGATATTTGACAGAATATCAAATAGTAGATATGATGGACTCAAATAATACAGAAAAAAATGCCAAATTGATTATGCAAACAGGCCATCAAAATGATACATGTGATGAGACTTGATCATGATTTCAGTATCAGAGTGGAAAACACCTCAACACGATCACCATTCTAAATTTTAGATGTAATAAACACACACATAATCACCAGTAGGTATTCTCAAAAGCTTATCTCAGCATTTTTGGAATTTACCAAGGGCAGAAGTTTTAAGAACAATTCTCTTTTGGATAGATACATCATTAAATATGTCAGATGTAGTTATTGCGTCGTGTGTAATTACTTGTCTCAATCAACCCAACAATATTATGAGTGTGTAAATTACTAAATATTTAGCTGAAACTTGGCTCTTGTTGACACAAAGTATAGACGACCTCAACTGTACCTGTACTGTTCTTCAAAGCAGACAGTTCACTGATAGTTCATCCACTCACTGTACTAATGATCCTCAGATTTTGCTCAGTTTCATGCCGCACTCCATTGCTGAAGTGACAAAACCAATATTGCTCACGTAATTTGTTCCAACCAAAGTCATTTTAGTTTAGGAAACACTGGAGGAATTGCCATCCGTTTGCCTAAAGGCAAATGCTCTCACATCTGATGAGGCCTTCACATTTATGATTGGGTTTGAATGACCATGTGTCCAAACAAGGCTAAAAGTCAATGGGCATCCAGCTAATGCTACACTAAATGCAAAGTGCGCTGTTTACATTCTGTCTGCTGCAAGCAGGTGTACATTGGGGGAAAATATCTGTACCGTGGAATACACTGAAATGCATCCTCTTCGATCTAATCGCATCAGTACCACTATCTTAAAATCCATGACATTTCCACACATGTAAACAAATTACCCACCAGGCTCCTCAGCTAATTTTGTCTCATTCAATCATCTTTGCTTGCCACTGATGATTCAGTATTTACTGGGTCACATGGCATGTGAAACCAAATCTGAATGTAAGCCCAGAGTTTCCCCTATTTACCCTTGCTCCAAGATTTTGGGGCTTTTTTGGTGCTTTAAAGGTGGACTAGCTCAGTTATGCAGTTGCTTTGGTGCAGGAAGATGAGGGATTCAAGTACAACCTAGGTGGCACTTCACTTACTTTGATGATTGATGCAGCTAGTGGCTCAGAGCTTCTGAGTCTGCCAGTACCACGTTGCCAACCACCATGTAGTCAGGTACCGAATGAGGGAGAGCCTTGAATATAAAGACAGAGCCTCACGTCCAGGAAGTATTGTTTCCACTGAGCATCTCTACCTCACAACAACACAGCAGCATTTGTGTTCACCCTGTAGTTTCACCATTCTCTGATGGGAAATGTATTCCCAAATATTTTCCTTTGCTTGCCTCATTGCAATATGTTTTTGATGTTGTCTGATTTGGGAGTGTGTACTTTCACCTCTGTGTCCAGGTCCTTCGTTTGAGGTCGGTCGGACATCTGCTGCCAAACACAAGGCAGTTGTGAATGGTTCTAATGGGTGAAGGGTTGACTCGGTGGCAAGTGTGTGTTTCAGGTGAAGATAAGCCATCTATCCTTCTCCCCCCCCCTCATTTTGCATTTTTTCAGGGACTAGCTACTCCTCTATTATTTAATTTTATTCTGTGATCACGGCGGCCCAACTCTGCATCACTCCTGTAGTCTTGATGAGCTCCTACTGTCTCCTGCCCTCTCTTTCTTTTAGACAAAAAAGAAAAAAGAAACAACTCGCACATCTATGCTTTTTATCTTTTCTTAATCGATTCCTGGGTAACACACAAGAATGTTTACATCACTCTGTTCTCCTCTGACTTTATTAGGAACGCACACTAAGTACAATGGCGCCTTATTCAGTTTTTTTTTGTTTTTTTTTAATCTTAACAGAAATGGGGAGTGTTTACTCCAAGCTCACGTTCCAAAACCAACAGAAATATTTAGTAGTCAACTTGCGGAATTAGAAATGAGTAGTCATTTGTATATGCAAAAAAAAAAAAAAAACCTCCAGGAAACAGCTGAATAAGTATTTGTGCAAAGTATGTATACTACTAAAAGTGAGAGAATGTGCTGGTTTACATTAAAAAAAACAGTATATTATAATATATGAATATAATGTACATATAGTACTATGACCCACTGTAAATGTAAATGTATTGTCTGTCTTTTTAATGGTTGCGGGTAAATGTTGATTGCTGATAGAACAGACAGTTGGTTTTGTACCAATGCAGTCATGTCAGCTCATAGGGAAGAAATAAAGGGAAGTTCTTATGTTCAAGTCCAACACTGTCATAAATGGAAAAGAACAATTATCCCTTTAGACTATCACATAGAATATTCTATTTCTTTGCTGTTATCAAAAGTATTTTTGATGGTTTTTATTTCTTATTCCTATCATTCATTTCTAAAGCAATTGTGATGCAATATGTAATAAGGATACCCACAAGACATTCTTTCCATAAAGCTGGGGTAAAAATGTATTGTGTTGAAATACTTTGAACTGCAAACTGAATAGATGAACAAAAGAAAAGCGGAACTGCAAACATGAGATAAAAATGCTTCAAACCTCACTGGAAATGAAGTGACATTAAAGATGCGCTGATTTGATCTCATCTATGCTTTCTCGCCTAAAACTAAAATTGTACTTAAATACAGGTAATGTTAAGGACACTCATAATTGGAATTATTCATGCAGAAAAAAGTAGTTTTGATCCTGCCTCAAAGCACTACACTGTACAACTCTGCCTTTCAATCTGTACTTGCTGAAATGCTGCTTCAATGTCATCCTTTAGAGCAATCAGTAGGATTAATCATTTGTACAGTTTTCAGCAGAGAAAAGTTAGACGAAACTTCCATTACCAAGGCGAGCTGCATAGCAGAGCTGACAGATGAGAACGTGTCATTGAAACCTGTCTTGGGTGCTTTGTGTAAAGTAACTCAATGAGTTTATTTCCCTGACAAATTGTGAACATGCAGAAATAGGAAATGAATTTATGTTCAAACAGTGATTTTGAAAAGACATGAAATACTTAGGAATTACAATTCTCTTCGATGCCCTGTCAAATGTTCGTATTTACTCCCTCTTAATGACCAAAGAGTAACTCATGATGATGATATCTTGTGATGAGTGATGATGAGTGTCTCCATGTGACACATTTCCTTTTTCTGCCGTTATACCTTTTGTCGAGGAATATTCACAAGCTGGTTTCTACAAGTTACTCACAGGTTTCTTGCTGATGTTGGAGAATTTTTTGTCAAGCAACATCAGTGAAGGTGCTCTGCATAACTTGACTTTTGCTGATTCAGTAAGGGGGGTTTCATCCTACCCTATTCACATCATGGGAAGCATTACAAATCAGTTGGGGAAAAAAACTTCCTCTAGTTCTTATTAAAACAGTTTTAACTAATTTCCAGTTAATAATTACTGATGAAATTAACACGTTTTCGATAGCCATATTGTATTAAAA
>OMPJ01034644.1:13514-33556 GCA_900312935.1 Carapus acus | reverse complement strand
ATGTAGCGGGAAGAGAATATTGAGCAGTGCGAATTTGTTGTTATCGCAGTTAGTGGAGCATTGCTTTAATTGCCCCGAGAGTCTGACTTCATAACTCACTGAAGAGTGTGTGTGTGTGTGTGTGTGTGTGTGAGAGAGAGAGAGAGAGAGAGAGAGAGAGAGAGAGTATTTGTGCCTGTGTAAATGTGTGTGTGTGTGTGTGTGTGTGTGTGTGTGTGTTAGCGCGTGTGTGAGGGATGATATAGAGAGACGTGAATGCCACGGATATTACATGACAAAGTCAGATGCTCAGGTCAATTTCTCATTACTTTCCCTGTCTCTCCTCTCCCTGCCTCCTTCTTTGAAAGTGGAGGCGAGTAAATCGAAGAAAAGAAAGTGAGGAGCAACAATCCACTGAAAAAAAAAAGAAAGAAGTGGAGCAACTTTCACTTTTGCGCTTGACGACAAGAAGAAATATTTAATTCTGATCAATCAAGGATTTCTATGAATATTTCACTATTTCTGAGAAAAGTGGAGGGGTTGAGGCGTGCGTCCCTCCCTTTGCCCCTCACCGTCACATATTTTAAGCCTTTCCCCTCTGTGTCCTCCAGCTCTCTGTCAATCGAACTCTCTGAGCGGCCAAGCCGCCTTATAATATATTGCTGCTGAAACTTTCACGGTCGACTCTGTTGCTTTCGCCGCCTGCCCTCCCTCCTCCCTCGTCCTCTCTCTGAGTCCACCCCTGCGTCCCGCCATCTCATCAAAAAGCTGGCTGGTCCTTCTTCCTCTCCACCCCTCTGTCTTCCTCAATGCATCCATCCATCTATCTCCCCTCCTGGTCTTCGCTGCACACATCAATTGTAACTCTCCCTCGCTCGCTGCCCTTGAAAACTAGGATTCATCAACCATCTTTCCGAGTAAACCTGCTGAGACACTTTTTCTGCCCTTTTAAGCAAAATAATCAATAATGTTATACATTTTTCAGGACTGACACTTGAGGAATTGATCGAGACTGGGTTTATTCAAAATCTGAAGTGAAATTAATTCAGCAAGCCCCTCTCGGGAGTCTCGATTTTATTTGTGTTTCTTATTCAATATTTCCCATCTCATGTATTTATTCATGGACATATCTGTGAATCACACGTTTATAAGCTCCTATTAAACATGTCTCCTCTCCTGTTTTGCTCCATTTGTCTCCTTCTCTTATCCCTCCCTCTGTCCCTTGGCAATCATATCGGCCTATCAGGGCTTCTCCTCCCGTCGCCCCTCAGGTGGAGCGATGCTCTGCTCCGCAGCTCAGCCCTGCCGTCCGCGATTCCCACTTTCCTTTGTGACTGTCGTCGCGTTCAGAAATTGAAATCCACGGCCACCCAGACCTGCTGTCTGAACACATTAAAGCTGAATCTCTCCCCAACACTGCTGTCGCTTCATTGAGCATTCACCCTCTGCAGCTGCCATTAATGAAGCATATGAAGAGTGGGTAAACACTTTGCTTTATTTTAGAAACCTTATTAAACTCAGCTAAACGATTTGAGTCACGCTTTCGTAGTTTTGAATTCAAATGCTTTGTATTTTGAGAGATAATCATGGAAAACATTCAGCCGAAGATCAAAATGAACAGCAGAAATGAGAGACGAGTTCTTGCACAGAAAAGGAATAGGTGCTCGTTGCATTATGAGTGAGCGCTCAAAAGACACCTAAACCGTTCGCAAATGTAGCCAGTGACAAGGGGTGTCCATGTTTTTGCAGATAATGCACTGCAATTTCCTTAAACAGAGAGACACTTTTGGTTTGCTGGCTGTTTGGAAATCGCCTTTTTCAAGCAAACTCTCTCCTAGCCACTCAATTATGCGTGAAGTTCAAAAGTCACGGCAAAAAATCCACAAGGATCTCGTTTGGAGAGCTGTAAGATTAACCTTTCATGCCGTCAAGCAACACTTAATAAAACGAAGCAATAGTGAAACCACAAAACGTTTTACAGGTCTGGGGCTGATGGCCTCCAAATTTGTCGTGCTGAAAACCTCACTTATCCTGAACAAGCACTCTGTACTGCAGAGGCGTTCATCAAAGAGCTCGTAAAGATGGAAGCTCTTGCCATTTTCAGCTGTGGTACGCTGTACTTATGTAATTTTCAAATTACATATTCTCGCCCAATCCAAATATTGACTTTGGTTTTCCCACCTTTGGCGTTACGCTTGGCCGCAGACGTGGATTGATTAGCGGCGAGCCCCTGCAAGGAAAAATGAGTGTGTGTCGAGCTTAATCATCATCTGAGGGGTTACCAGGGTGTGTGCCTGGATGTTATTGTGTCGTTACAGTGTGTGAACGTCTTGTGTAATATGGGTTTGTGGGACCAATTGTGGTGTAAATGTTCCTTGTGAGCTTTGTATTACAAAGTTTCACACCATTTCGTGGCCCGCAAACACTTCCCGATTTACATATCTGTGGTTCACTGGTTCATTCTCCTTCGATCTGCAGTGTGATTTTATGTATGAATGCATCCGTGATGTGACCCCTTAACATATTTTTTCCTTGACAGGACGACAAAAGGAGCCAATTACCCGAAAGCCTCCAGAGCCCTTGAGCTTCTTAGTCATAACTTCAACAAGGCTACAGAAATGAAACAAGGCAAACATTTCCACATCACTTCAGACAGCAGAAAATTGCATTAGCTGACTAACAGATTAACGCACATTCCATGGATAAGAGGCAGTAACTTGGCTGCGGAAGAGGGGTGAGCAGCCAGAGAGGGGGGGGCAGGCAGAGGGGGACGGAGAAAGTAGGAGAAGACGTGCGCTGGTCAAACGTACGTCTTCAGTGTGCGTGTGTGTGTGTGTGTGAGGCTCTGTAACCCAAGCTCTAGGAACAACACCTTGGCAAACCATTGACGTGCATGATAATAACGTTGCAACTTAAGAACTTTTTTGGGGGGGAGCTTTCATCCCAGGAATCCTATAGTGGACACATGTGCTTTTACTATAGGGAGCCCGCAGGGAACTGAGCCCACAAGAAATAGTCAGATACAGTAACATACACCAAGCCCGGCTGGGCCATTATGTCTGTCTGACCGGGGCTCAAACTCAAAAAGCTTCAGTTTGGACCGTCTCACTCATCACCGTTAAACGCTGTCAGCGGTGTCTCGCTAGTTGCAGAACGCTGCGGATTCCTTTTCAATCCTCGTGGCAATTTAAACTGATCGTGCTCAAGACCAAAGTCGGGGCCTCATTTTCGCATCTGCTCCATCCCCACATAGCAAGATGCCTTGGTAACACATGAGAAAATATCATTCAGAGCCTAGATCTATAATGTTTTTGAAACCTTTCCAAGGAATACTTGATCAGCCACACAGTTAAGCTGGTGGTTATGCTTGAGCCAATATTTCCAGAATAGAGACATAATGTGGACGCCAGAGGTTTCTCCATGCCAGAAATATGAATAATACAGGAACAGGTGTTTTCCTCACATTGCAGTAATGGCGACTTAATCCTTCAAACTCTGGCACGCTCAGACCCATAGGAGAATTTCTGTTTCTGTTCTAACACATTCACACTCACACATAGTTTAGGGGTCCTACTCACATGCTGCCACTGATCCCGGATCAGGGGCCGGTACCGCAGGAAGTATTTCAGCGGGAAGCTGTCAATGTCAGGCCAGGTGGAGGGGCTGTTCCAGGAGACCTCCAGCCGACGGACGTTGTTGCGGATGGGAGTTGCCACCACGTGCTCAGGGGGATCAGGTTTGACTGTATGTTGAGGAAGAAGAGGAAGAGAAGAGGAGTTCACCCTACCACTCACATTCTGGATAGATGAAAGATATTAGCAATCCTCTGTTTCTGCCGGTTGGTTCCTGGGAGTAACAGGGACTATTCGATTCACAAACTTCTTCCAGTTTCAGGGAGACATTCTGCAGGACGCCTCACATCCCCTGAGTTTTTGTTTTCTTTTGGATCCTTTCAGTGAAATGTCACGGATAAATAATAAACATTTTCATTGTATGCTGATAACACAAAAGGTCAGGCTATGAATGCAGTGTGGCAGTGCACTGAACAAACGGAAATACACACCATAAGACTTCAAGTTATAATCATTGGTTGGATCCATTTTTAATGAGGTGGCCATTAGCTACATTTTTTTACTTCACATTCTCTAAACATAACTTTTAAAACACCTAACTCTTTGTTTTTCCATTCATTTTCGAGATGCTTTGACCATTCATCCATTCAATTTTATAGGGAGTGATCTTCACATTAATCTACCATTACCTGTGCAGATTTTGCCCTATTCTATAGCATCGTTTGCCGATTCCTTTTCTTTAACCACTTATTTGACTTCAATAAGTGAGATTTGCAGCTGGAGCTTTGTCTGCAGGGGACACAGCATCCATACCATCGCAGGCAAAGCGGATATTTTCTACTTTTCAGTGGGGGCGTATGACAGAAAAAACGATCGCTGAGATCAGCAATGGACCGCAGCAGAGATGACCTGTGTTTGAACCCAACTAAACATCGAGACACTGCTCAAATGTGATGATGAGTAAAGTCAGCGGTCAACTGAAAAAAAACCCCAAACAACCCACGAACAAAGCACTTCAATCTACATTCAGCTCTGTCTCTACTTGGCTCTAATCCTCATGCGAAATGTTGGCAAGGGGGACAATTGTCTATTTGCTGGGGAGAGAGAGAAGAGAAGACAAAGGCCTGGGGTGAGGCCGTGTGGGAGGCAGACATGGAGGGAAGATGAGAAGCGGCCAGTCCCCGAAGGAACAGGAGTGTACAAATGTTGCGTCCTCAAATGCGCATTTGCTTTGGACAGACGTGGCGAAAGCTGGGCGATGTGAGGATTCGATTCAATAGAACGCTTTTCAGAGGATATTAAATGAAGCGGGCTTTGTTAGATCACTGCCACGAGGGATCACATTGGCCCTGCCACTGTAGCTACATGACACCCTCTCTCCAGCAGATACCACATGTGATAAAAGGAAATGGATAGTGGCAATTACCAGGGCCAGTGTCAGATAAGACAAACCGACGCAGTGACAGAAGAGAGGTGGAACAGTGAGCAGGAAAAGGGAGAGACAGGTGAAACGGACAAGAGACATGTTGCAGATGGTGGTGTGGAGACAGAGGCTGATGGACAGGCAGCTCTCTCGCTCCAGCTCTCTCTTCCCTTCTCTCTCTACCGTGACCTTTGTGGGATGACTAGTTAAGAATGTGAAGAGATGGCAGAGCCAACAGACAGATGAATGGAGGGAGACAAGCTGAAAGAGGGAGGGGTATGAGGAGGTTTGATAATCTTGAGGCGACCTTCTTCAAATGAGAGGATAAAATTCCAGAAGACAGACAGAATGAAGGGATGAAGTCAGTAAAAACAGGATAGAACGGGTGAGGAAAAGCGCAACGCTGAGACGCAGTGAAGACATTATGAAGGAGAAGCAGTAATCTGCTTTTGGTTTAAGACTTCCGACCAACTCAGTGACAGCAGCTACACTCAACTCACTGAGAAATGTGACACATGCGCCTGATTGGTGGGCAGGGTGTGGGCGTGTCGAGAATTAGTGGGGCGATGTTTCCTTTTCTATTCGTCCTGGTAAATGAAAGAGTGTTGAATTAAGGCCCTATGACAGATAGAGAGCGAGGTGTTCAGAATGGATGATGTAACACATGATGATGCTCTGGGAGTGCAACACAGCATCTTAACAGAAGACTTAGAAGGGTCTGTCAATCATCATATGCACGAGTGATTGCAACTATCCTGCTATTGGGTCAGCCCTGCCCAGAGAATCATTTGAAAGCATTTTCTAAACACAGAAACACTGAATAAACAGCAAATAAAAGAGGAGAGTTGGTGAGTGAACCACGGCTAATTTTATGCAATCCTATTGTTGCGCTTTTCCAGCGTTTGGCCTAAAAATGTCTGTCATGTCATTTCTGTCTGGATACACAATTTTCACCTCTTTCCATTTTCTTTCATCTTCATTTTGTGAACCAAAGAAAGTTGGTATCCTTGCCAAGACCTCATCTGTCCTGACATTTCCATGCCTGACCGTGGGCACCGCAGACTTCCCATCGTTGGAAGGAGACAGACAAGAGGATAGAAGTCATGGGGCGCAAAACAACCTCATAAACTGGAGACTAGATCACTGTACATTCCTCCTGAGAAGGGAAGAGAGGGGGAGGGAAGACAAGCATGTCTTGCTCACAAACAGAGAGCGAGACGAGGAGAGGTTTTCCTATTCCCTATTCCCAAGTTTACCTCTAGCTTGTATGTCTGTGTACATCTACAACATCCAACTCGGTACACAATGTGAATGTCAGTGTACTTGTTTTCCTTTTGTTTCCCCTGCAACGAATGAAACACCAGAATCTGTGTGGACATCGGCATGTGTCCCTGGTAGCCTGAGGTCCTTTGCACTTGTTAACTCAGACCTACAGTAAGGGCAGGACTGTCAGAGTGAACACAAGACAAACAGCAGCGTCTCATCATTTATCCACTAACTGCTGATTTTGCTGAGAGCCAACTAACCTTGGTGACCCTTGAGGTCATACAGACAGAACAGATATTGCAGCAGATTAACACCACAGCACTATGTTTACATTAGAAATCACATGGCAGTTCAGCTACAGTATTTCAAATTTCTTTATCCAATTCCAGGGCTAACATCAAACCATCCAACCAAGAAGAGGGCAGGATTCTGCCGGTCCTTGTGTAATTCAGACATTATTGAACGAGGGACAAACTACAGCAAGTGGTGAGGATCAGCTGGCGTATCAAACCAAGTGACGAGATCATCCGCCCTGTTATGAGTGATTTCACACATTAGTGGCTGGTGGATCCGTCTGGTTAAAGACTAGCAAATAGCAAGCCAGAAGTGGCTGACTTCCACTTCTTCAGTATTTATTTAAAGGCTGCCACAGAAGACAGATGGCCAGCGCCCACTGCAAAAGTCTCCTCCTGCTGTGTTGACCTCCTCTAAATTTTGTTAGAATTCATAACACTGAACTAGGATTTGAACGGCACTAAATTTTTCATAGTAAGAGGTTATGGTTGATTTTAGTCTCCCTGATGGAATAAGTTGAAATCTGAAATGATATAAATGTGTCTGTTTGTTTCAGATCTGTTTTACATCAATTTGTTCTCCCACTTTCCCCTGGCACGAGAGCCTTTCATGCCATTACACCATATCTGCATTGCTGTGTGTAATATGAATCAACTGCAGATCACTTAGCACTTCGACCTGATCAGTTATTGCCTGATCATCCTGACACTGGAAAGCTTTATGTTAGTGCTTGATGAGTCTGAAACTTGCTGTTGGGGACTCTAACTGTGCGCAAAGTGCGCTCACACACACACACACACATGAAATCTCATGTAATTTTATTCAGGCTTTGGTCGGATGAACAAGGACAGTGGAGAATCATCTTACTCCCACTCAGAATTGAGAAGTGCACCAGGGAGCATGAAATTGTTTTATTTATTTACGATCTGCCTCGATGTCCCTGAAAATGAATGTGACTTACATTTTAGAAATGGCATATACTTTTAACAACGCCGTAAAGTGACACAGAGAGGACAGAGGAGAGAACCAGTGTCAAGGGGGGAGACAAGTAAAGATTTGTAGGGAGAAGGAGGTGGAATAAAACTCTCATATGCAATAGTGTTTAAAACAAGCAGCCACGGGCTTTATGCAACTCTATTTGAGATGGCATTTGGTTCACTTGGTTCAGTTTTCTTAGCAGTAAAGCAGAGCTACATCAACAATTGCTACTTGAACGCCATTTGGGAACCAAAAGTACTCGCGAAGCTTCTAAGATAATTTTGGTGCTTTTCTAAATCCACTAGAAAGGCAAAGGAAGGGCTGATGAGAGGTTCTGAAATAGACAATCTGCCGTTCATTCAAATTTCTGCCATATTTTTTGATAATTTGAGAGGAGAATGAACTCTTAGCACTGTAAATATGGAAATGGCACCAGAAGCTTAAAACTTCTGTATGAAGGTTGAAGTAACTCTGCTGGATGAATCAAAATTGCCCCCCAACTTTGAAGATGAGGATGGCGACAGACACAATCAAGACAGTGATGATACTAATGACATTGGAGGTGTTTTTCCACTTTCCAACAGGGAAAAAACGGGTCAAATCCAAGGCAAGGCCTTGCGCGCCGAGCCAGCGTTGCCTGGAGATCTAAAATATAAGCGAGGCCAGCAGAAACTGGGCAGCTACAATTTTTAAGATCCAGACAAATCGTGACCCGGCAGAACCTCCTCAGAGGTTGGCAGGGATTGTCTAGAATTGTGTGTACACACACCTACACACACAAGATTTGCCGGCTATAAAAAAGAAGGAGAAATACAAAACAGAGACAGATAAAGAGCGAGCGAGGAACGTTTTTCTATTACCGCACTTGTTGTTGAGCCGAGTAACTAATCCGGCTAGCATTAACATTTTCATGCATCTCGTGTTTGAAACTGGATAGAGCATGTCACCGACTTACTTGGTGACATTTTCACGGGGAAACACAAACAGTTGCAGGCGCATGCTACTCTCAAAACCTTACGCTTTTAAGCACAACACTCATCAAAATTGCCTACAGTCCCATTACGACACACATACAAGAGTGTGTGTGTGTGTGTGTCTGCGAGTCTGTGTCCATGCACACAATATCGGGCTGCAGGCCCGACAGTGCATAAAAGGCATTCATAGTACAAAATTATTCCTTCCGTCTCAAATTTCCACTCAACCCCTCTTACAAGTGATATTTTCCTCCTCAAGTATTTTTGGATCAGTCTGGTATGAATTAAATAGTTATTTGGTGTTATTCTTCAAGAAAAATATGTAATCTTTTTTTTTTTTTTTTTTTTAATTCTTTTTAATTGCAAGCACACGGCTGAGTTGAATACTAGGAAGATTCTACAAGAACAGATCTGCCTCCATCAGGCAGGGGAAAGGTGAAAAAAGTATTTGGTCCTCAGAGTTGATGAGTTGTTTCCATGTGAGTTGTATGTGTCAAGCATTGTTGCTGGTAAATGGGAGTGGCTAAGGTCAGAGGAGCAGGAGATCGGTTCGGATCAGACTGAGGCGTTATCGGTGCTGTACCCTTTTGTACTTTTCGCACTGTGAGACTAGGAAGAAATGGTTTAGAGATGAAATTAATCTGTATAATTTGACCAAGCTGGAGACGTAGTCACAGATAAATGACATGTCCACTCCTGTGCAGTCAGATCAACTCTCACATAATGCAGAAATTTCCACAAATCTGCATTTTCACTGTGTTTATTTTCTGGTTCCTTCAAACACACATTGCTACAATAATGAGGTGGGAAACGCCAGCACATCAGTTTCCATAGAAACTTCAGATAACAGACAGAGGGTAAAAAGATAAATCATATCTATTTATCTATTCATAAAGAATAAATAGAAAAATAAACACAGACATGAATGCAGCTAATGAATCAATGATGATAATGATAGGTAGGTAGGTAGTTTATTGATCCATCCAGTAAAGCCAAATTAGATAATTGCCTGCTGTATATTGGATGTATGGACATATGGACGTATGTATGGATGAATGGATGAATAAAAAGACACTAACATAGAAGAAAGGAGTGCAAAGCAGAATGGAAAATAAAATAGAAGCACATCTCGCCAGAATAAAAAGCCACAACAAAGATCCTCCTTACCTATGTTGGATTCTTCGAAGAAGATGGTTGTGGATGCTCGGCCCAAAGCGTTGACAGCTGTCACGTTAACCTTGTAGGGGAAACTGGAGAAAACCTCAGGGAAACGGACATGACATCGATTCTTGTGGACCGTGTCTCTCTGCACCTCCAGGGCCCGCTGGTTGTGTCTAGGAGGGGAAGCAGAGAGAAAATGTATTTTTCTTTTCTTTTTTATAACATAAAGGAGATAAGACCTCCGCATAGTGCGTTAACCAGTTTTAATGGGCATGTGTAATTCCTCGCTGGAAAGCAGATATCCCAAACAGTTTAAGCCTCTTTGTAAAGGTGGAGCTATCATATATCAAAGTGGCTACATAACTCTCTTCTCAGCAGCTTAAATTGCTGACGAGCCGCTTGGCTTCAACTTATCTTGTCACTTGGATCTGGAACTTTGCCAACATCAAATTTCAGTGTTTTATCAAAATGATGTATCTAATTCCATCATTGCGGTACTTTGCAAGCCCTTCATTTTTAGGGGTGTTTTTCAGCTAAGAGCCTCTCATACCACAATAAATTGATATAGTAAATCAGAGTGTTAGTCAGCAACTGTGAGGCAGGATGATCAGGTATGAATGATAAGAGAGAACTTCGTATTATACTGCAGAGCTCACCTCACACACTGGGCTTGTCTTTTGAAAGCCCTAAGGTGTGCAGATTCTGTGTAGCCATCATCATTTGTAGCCCTCCTTCATAAGATCTTACATGCAGATGTAGCCATCCAATTCTATTTGTCTGATTCAGTTAATTTCACTGTCATTGCAGTCCAGCATGTGTACGTCATAGTGACACAGGGGCTGAATTTGGACACCAATTTAGTAAGTATTCAAAAGTAATCAAAAGATGTTGGTGTGCAAGTACTGTTTTCTGTAGTTCCTGGTACTGAACATTCTGGAGACGTTGTGGGCTTGGCGTGAAGGGGGAGGAAGCAGAGGTGACATTGAGTGACAAGGGCAAAGCTCAAGGCTTTCAGGTCAGCGATCTGATGGATCGTATGTCATAGCCCCCACAGCCCTCTGACATTCTCACTGCGCTGCTAATAACAGAGCAACGCCACCGCCACCGCTCCTGCCCCAGAGTCAGCCTGGGGAGAGACAAAGGGCAGAGGCCGCCAGGGACGTGGTAAAGGAGCAAGGTCAGGGGCAGAGCGGAGGGTGCAGGCGACTCTGTGACACGGTCACGATCAAGGCAGGGGAAATTAGAGTCTTCCTCCTGATGATTTGTAAAGATTACAAGCCTAAGAAGCAGGAAGTCAAGCGGATCAGAGGAAATTACAAGGAACAGGACCAGGAAGAATGATAATCAGCAATGACAGGGAAGGAAGTACCTTCATTCTGGAAAGTTACGTGATGGCTTCACAACACAACTCAGGATATTAACTTTTGTTCCTGAAAGTGCCTAATAGGTTGGAAAGGAACTTTGCTGTTTAGGGAAAACCTTAATTTCCAGCTATGCTTTGTTAAAAGAATCCATCCAAGTCCTCCAAAGCAATGAACCACTCAATTTGTAATGTGTCTCATGTCTTCTATGTCTACAGAAGACATCTATGTTCACATCATGCATCCCCCACATCCTTCACTTTTTATCCTCGTTCACAAAGAACATGTTGGAAGCATAACAAATGAAGGTGGATGTGAGTTCTGATGCTGTCAGGCGTGGACATAAGGCATCATAGTCGGAGGTTGTAAACATTATCTGCCACAATAATATCCATCAAACAGTCTTGGGGGAAGACGGGAAAGACTCACTGGACGTCCACCTCAAAGTCAGTGGGGATGTAGGTGGGATGCTGCTGGTGCCAGCTGCAGTAGAAGCCTTTGGGGTAGGTGTTGGAGCGACAGGTGACAGTGGGCTCCCTTGGCGATACTGCACAGAGAGGAAGTGGAGGATGGAGAGTTGAAAAAAGAAAAAAGCATTGACTCCTCTCACACAACACATTAATCAAACAAAAAGCAGCTGCATGTAATTAAAACATATACTTGCTCCAAATTGTGTTGTGGCCCCAAGCTGCTTCTTCATATGTATTTAATTAGTTTAGCTAAGACTGTTGTTGTTTATGTCTTGGTTGGTTTGGGTATAGAGCAATTTAAAATGGGTGTATCAAATGAATAAGTAATACACATGGATTCATAGAACAGGAGGAATAGAAATAGAAACTAATAACCTGGTACAAACTTGCATGTGTGCACATCAAAATAAATTGGAGTGTCATATTCTTTGATTCGTTTTATAAATCGTTCTTTGTAACTTCTTTGTAATCTCCAATTGCTGTACCTTTTAGAAACCTCACTTCAAAAAGATCACTAAAAGTCAGAGGATTGTCATTGTCAGACTAACAGGGTATAGTTGGACCTGTGGAAAAATCATATTCTTATTCCTACAATGTGAGCAAAACAGTCAGTTCCTCAGAGTTTGGAAACATGCCTGGAACTTTCCACAAGCAAGCATTCAGATGGACCCACTGGCCAATCAGCACAAGTTGGGCCTCCTCTGAGATTAAGGCCCTTTCTTCTCTGAGAAGTCAACCGTGCCGTCTCCACCTCACCTCTCCTCCCTCGCCTCTCCCACCGCCGCTCCACTCGGCGTACACATGTAAAATACACGGACTGTATAATCTGACATTGTTTCCCCTGCTTCTCTGAGACTTGTTCCCTCCCATTTAACCTGGGGAAAACGCTGTGCGACATAAAGCAACAAGTACAAAACCGGCAGCGCAAAATCGATTTTGGTTTGGAGCCAAATGCTACAGTAGAGCGCGTTTAATTCATCATGTATGGTCAGTAATGTATACGCCCGTCACAGAGAGGATGGGATGGGTCACTCCAGCCCATTCAGGACAGACATGGGAGAAGTAAATGTGTCTGTGCTCATGTGTGTGTGTGTGTGAGAGTGGGATTTCTTTCGCGTGGTGAAGTGAGGAGGGGGAGCAATAGGCCATAATGTTTCTGTAAGACAGGGATTCCAGGGTGTGTCCAGCAACAAAGGCCGGTGTTACCTGGAAACATAATTGCCAGAAAGGGATCTTTGTGTCCTGAAAGCAACATATAGATGAAATCTAATATTTGGAGACTGGCCGTAGATGTATGAAACATACGGAGGGAAATGTAGCAGCTGCCACCTGTGGGAAGACTTCCCAAATGTAAATGTCAGACTAATAGTGGGGCAGGAAATGATTGAGCTCATACAAATAAAGGATTTTTTTCTGTTGTCATTTTTTTTTTTTTTTTTGAGTTTAGAGCAAGTCTGGAGTTTCACAGCCAATTTGTCAGGTGAATAAATCTATCACTCTGCTACATCGCTTGCAGGCTAATAATAACAACTCCCACTGTGATGGGAAGGGGGTTTCTGATAATTTATATTTTTTCTCATCCCACGCTATCCTGCTGTCCAATCTGGAATGTGTTACTGTTAATAACATTTCATGCATGTATTTTTCTAATTCGCAGTAATAATTTCATTGTTGACCTATGCTATCAAATGTAGTAGTGTGAGATCCCCAATGAACAGATCCCTCTCTCTCTCTCACTTTCTCACACATACACACACACAAATGCAAACACACGCACATGCACATGCACACACACATGCACACACATAGATAGCCAGAAGCTAGAGGTAGGCTTGATTGGCTGGTAGGAGGTCACTTCACTGTCACACACAATCAGATGTGTTTAAGCCGTCCTCACAGCAACTAATTAGAGCGTCAATAACTTCAATGATGAGGTGCCACAGACGACAGCCAATCACACTCTATTAATCAGAGAAACTAATTGCGGCCACCTCAATCAATCTGCTCCCTTAAGTGAGCGCCGCAGCCAGAGTTGCAGCAACACACTGTCCAACACCGCAACACAAGACGGGGGACACGCTTGTAGACACGTTCCACCCTGAAGGGTGAATTAAAGCATGTGTGCACAACAACTGCCGCTGACTACGGATAATGCAAAGCTGAGCATTTCCTCAACGTCTGCAAAGTGGAGGGAAGTGAAGACGAAACGTGGGCACGATTGGAATGATCAAGAAGTATTCAAACATTACGCCGGAAAATTCCCAAAAACGAACCAGATTACGGGGATGGAGCATGAAGACTGTGTTTATTTGGTCGGCTGCTTGGTGTTGGGTGCTAGTGTTTGGGCGCCACTGAAACCAGGACGTGCGTGTCAGGAATTGATTTGCTCTGAAAAATAAAGTCTTTCCTGTGGTCCCTTTGAACTCTGGAATGGCTTCAACATTCCGTCACAAAAGATGCGACATGATTTGGAACGTTTCTGCTCTGATGCGAGATCCGTGAAAGAACGAGGTCGACGGAAGAGGGGAGGAAAGACAGACAACACAAGAGGAGTGAGGTGCAGAGGAAAGGATGTTTTGGCAACGTGAAATGGGAAAAAGCAAGGTGGGACACAGACAGGAGACTGACTCATTAGTCAGACAGAAAGACACACACACAACCGCCCAGCATGGACAACAAGTCCTGCATCAGCAGTGATCACATGCAGAGCTCAGCCATGCAGCCCCCCACATCAGATTTTGAGTGGTTAGGATTAGAAAGTGATTAGAGGAGCTGACTGGATCTCTCTTGCTTTCTCACTCTCTTCCTCGCTCTTTCTGTCTCTCACCCTCTCTCACTCTCTCCCTTTCCCCACCCCTCATCACTCTTTTTCACCCCTTAAGCTCCATACATTCTTTTTCATGTTCTTCTATTCTCAACCTGTCACACAAAAATTCTGAGAGGATCTTTGTCACAGAAGGCTTGCACATGCACATGGACTCACACACACACACACACACACACACACACACACACACACACACACACACACACACAGGGCACACCCAGAAATGCATCGTGGGACAATGACATCCAGTGGCACTGGTTGCTAGGCTGCAGATTTTGTAGTAATTGCTATTTGGTTGTGTTTGTAGCCTTTGTTGCTTTGCATCCCTGGGTGAATTGCTGTGCGTGCGTGTGTGTCTATATGCATGCCAGCACGAGTGTGCGTGCATGCGCCAGACCATTTAGATTCTCTTGCTATGACAACATAGATGAATGCCTTTTCTTTTATTATTGCCATTTCTCACTGTTTCATTGTTTCTCTCTCTCAGATCCAAGATTGGTCATTAGTCTGTCAGTCTGTCTGTCTGTCTGTCTGTCTGTCTGTCGAACTATCTATCTATCTATCTATCTATCTATCTATCTATCTATCTATCTATCTATCTATCTATCTATCTATCTATCTATCTATCTATCCATCCATCTATCCATCTATCTATCTGTCTATGTATCTATACTGTTCAACTTGCCCCCTGTCTCTCCTTCTCTTTCTCCCTCCCTTGCGTCATGGTGGGGCTTATTGCAGATGGAGGCCCACTCTGTTCAACGAGTGTGTGTGAGGTACACGTGGAGAGTAAATAAAATCAGGGGGCAAGTGAGTGAATGAGTGGCTGCGGTGCATTTTGTCCAGACCCGCTGTCATGGCAAGTGTAATGTAATTCTGGTGAATAATTTCTATCTACTACTGAAGAAATCCTGAGGGCACAGTGTGTGTGTGTTTGTGTGTATGTGTGTGAGTGCGTGTGTGCGTCGCATGTACGTCTGAGAGAGTACACTGAAAAGGGGGTACTAGTGTCTGACTGGGTGTGCACTTATAATGTCAGCAGACACACACACACACACAAACACACACACACACACACACACACACCTTGATGCTTTAGCATCCCAGGAATGTCTCCAACCCAATTGGAAACAGCCGTGGCTGAGAGATGAATGAATGAGAGGAGGATGAATACCTTATGTTAGCATCAGGAGGTGATAAGTGAGAGAGGAAGAGAGAGAGACAGGGAGCGAGTGACAGGGAGAGAGGGAGGGTTAATATGTTAATAAAGAGGCAGCGTCTGTGACTGAGGAAAAACTGAGGTGTGTCAAGGAGATTGAGAAAAAGACAGAGGAGGAGGATGAGCAAAGATGCGGAGATGGATGGAGAAGGATGGTGAGAGAGAGACCAAGTGTGAGACAAACTGCATCCCGCGGTTCATTCTTGTGGGTGATAATAGAGACACAGCACGGCACAGAGCGGCTGTTTAGGAGGGAATAAAAAGAGGCAGCGAGAGGCGAGGCCAAGTAGCGGATAAAAGGTTTGCGTTGACCCCGATCAGCTCCGGAGGTCAGACGCAGGAAGACAACCATTACACCTCTCTCTCCTCTCGCAGCTCCCTCTCTCTCTCCCTCTCTCAGCCACCTGACATCACAAATCTCCAGACGTCCAGATGTGGGGAATAATCGCTCACGCCTCACAGAAAATGAAACAGGCTTCGCGGGGCCATTTCACAGGTATAAACACAATTTGGCTTCGAGCGCTCTCCATGTAATTGTTGTGACACTATAACTGCTTTCTTCCTGACACGCGCACACACACATAAGCACGATCTGCGACTGTGAGGAAGACAAAGCGGTCATGGCTGCACACTGGCTGTCGTCACTTCCCTTGGTGAGTTGGATTCGGACTCTCGGGCAATTATGGATTGTAGCCTTGGACCGACTGCTTTTAGCATCAATCTAGGCAGGTGGTGAGAAACGAGGGCACCAGCCATCGCTGCCCTCCTGTTTTCCCTTACAAGAGTTGGAACAAAGCCTCTCCCTTGCCACTATTTTAAGCGACAAGGTCAACATCATCTCCACCATGTCAGATATATTCGTAATATTTGTAATTGATTTCAATATTTGGTAACAGGTACTTTCTCAGTGACATTTGAAAGCCTTTTCACCAGGCCTGCAGGTTGTCTTTTTTCTAAATCTGTCAGCCCCCAAAACGGTGACAAAAGAAGAAAGTGAAAGACGAACTTGCCATTCCGTCACAGAAAATCCCCTCAGTGTTACCGAACAGTGAGAGGCGCATTTTCGGTACTAAATTGAAACTTGAGAGTTGAGTAGAGACGTCTCCAGTCTCGCTAAGAGGTAAGCTCTGTGTCGCCATGGCGATGATTGCCTGCGGCTTTGTCACTGCTGTGACAATCGCCGCTTAGCTGGAGCCACGGTGAGAGCAAAGTGAATGACAGGCTGGGATTGACCAATCAGATTCGTCAGTCTCCCCACTGCGCTTAACGTGCCAACCGCCGTCACTCACAGGGAGGGAGAGAGGGAGTGCGTGTGTGTGTGTGTGTGAGAGAGAGAGAGAGAGAGAGAGAGAGAGAGAGAGAGAATGAGAGAGCGAGCTGGGGACTGATGGAAGGAGCGCGACGGAGGCAGGCACCGCGGCAGGCCCCCACATCTGCATCAAAACAGCTGCTTTGAATTTCAGAGTGGCGATAGAAAGGTCTTGAAAAGTCAGGCACGCACACACACACACACACACACACACACACACACGAGATTCGATACCTGGATGCAGGCATGAAGGCAGGCAGGATTGGCACTGCTACAACTGGACATTCTGACGCCAAAACCAACACATACTATTTGAAAATGAACAGCAATGTGATAACCACATGGTGAGAGATGTTTTTTTTTTTTTTCACAAACACACAACAGATCCGGTGGCAAGGCAGGAATCCGGAGGTTTATTTTTGTAACCATTGTGATGATGTCAAAATTCCAGATAATTACTCATCTTTGTTTTTTGCAAGGCTGATAATAGCATACAATGTTTCAGGGGCTGTACAGATAAAAACTAAAGCTCCCAAAAAAAGAATCAGAGAACCCTCGAGTGAAGCTACAAATTGAAAGATTCAATGTCCTCTGAACGTTGCGCATACTTTACCCCCCCTATAGCTCAGTGACCTGCTTGTGATGTATTACCTGCCTGTGACGAACAGTCCGCATTTATTCCATTCTTGATGCTGAATAGTGTCCTTCCAATGGAAATACCAAAGCACATGGCTTAATCAAAAATCCCATTCCCTTGTCCTTCAAAGAAAATGGCACACAGTTTCCTCGTCCTTGGCGAGAGCGAGTGAAGAGGACAGCTGAATTAAAGACGTAAAGGAAGTTAGACCTGAGCTACGTGATTCAATAAAGAAACAAACACTGATCCTATTCCCCTTGCACCTGTTTGGTGGCGGCATGACAGAGACCTTCATCTAATCAAAGCTTGGTGGGTCATAGACAACCTAAACCTTTACCATTGTGTTTAGAATCTGACTCTTTTTCAACTTATTTAACTCCACTTTACCAGCATCATTCATACTATTGTAAGACTTACAATGACAGTTCTATCATATTATCTTGAGGGTGAGCACTACAACCATCACTGAGTCAATGATGAGGTGAGAAGAAATGTGCATTGATGTCTGCATAATCTGTCTACCTTTTCTTTGCTTCCTCCCTTGATTCCCTCCATCACTTTCATTTTATTCTCATCCCCACCCCTACCATCCCTGTCTGTGGTGTTTCTGTGGTCGAGATCCAATGGCGGCTATCAGGCAGCCTTCGCCTCACCACTACTGCCCTGTCATTAGCTGATTACAGCGTTATTGACTCTCTGCATCTGATCTTTATTACAGGACGCGGACATGGCAACCTGTCATTATGTTTTATCAGCTGTATTAATGCTTTCAGATTGCTGATTCATCCGTGGTGGTGTGTACTTGCATGTGTGTGTAGAGCCAGCGGGAAGGAGACCTGGCACAGGACTTTTTACAGCTGTCGGGCGACTACAGACATTTTTCAACCAGACACTCTCAGGAACTATAAAATGCAGGAAGGTAGAATATCAGGAACTGAAACTGGTGCCTTGGTGCATTCCTCTTTGTTATTGGGCCACATCACAAGGGCTCCGGAAGATTAAGCTAATTAGTGCACTACAAGGTGCTTGCACAGTGTGAGGGGTCAGTGCTGAGGGCCATTCCTCCTCCTCCTCCTCCTCTTCTACGTGATGGGGTGGTGTAAAACATCAAGAATTTAACATTTGTTCCACTGTAATCGTCCAACGCTGTTTGTGAGCCAACATATTCCAGAGAGAGAGGAAGAGAAGGAGAGAGAGGGGAGAAAGCGTGGGAGTGTGTGCGTGTCTGTGAGAGGAAGACAGAGAGAGAGAGAGAGAGAGAGAGAGAGAGAGAGAGAGAGATGAAAGGGAGCGAGAGTGAGAAAGAGAGGGAGAGTATAAATGACAGTCATTGTTCCTTCTTCTTGCTGACAGTTCTCAGTAATGCTAATCATTAGGGCTAATCTGACAGACTCGAGACTCTTTCTCTCTCCTTTACGCACACACACACACACGCACGCGGACACGCACACACACACAGCATGTCTTCTGCCCCCTACCCCTCTCCACCGCCCATTACATTCCACTGACCCAGTGTCAATGAGAGGGAATGGCCACATTACATGGCTGTTTGTTCTCTTTATAAGCACGCATCAAAGATATTAGGACAAGGGAGTGTGTGTGTCTGTGTGTGAGAGTTTGTGTGTGTGTGTGTGTGCGTGCGCACATGTGTGTTGTATGTGTAAGACAAATGTTGTCGTTATGAAAGAGCAATCAACTTCTAAAACAATGACGCAATACAGAGAAAATCCCTCAGCAAGTCGCTGTGAGACCCTGATAGCAAAGCCGCGGCCATCACCATAAAAGTTTATTTACTTATCGCCGGCAGCCTAATCTACATCGACCAATCCACCCATTTTTCTTGACAGAATCTGTACTTTTGACTTGCTGGATTACGTCCAAGTTTTATCATCACTCTTGCTACTCCAGAAACAAAGAAAAAGCCTTTGCTTTCTGAGATGAGAGCTCTGCCAAACTCCTAACTGGCCTTGTGGGGGCGCTGTCAGCGTGCCAAAAAAGGCAGCAGAGGAGGAGAGGAGCGGCTGCTGAGGGCATCCTGAGCCTGGGGTCAGTGCAGTGTGCAGATAATGACTTTATTAACTAAGGCTTCGTTTGGGAATCATCCAAAACATCGCAATAAGGAGAGGAGCTTCACGCAGGGAGGTCTTCATCACCTCCTCCTCCTCCCTTCGTCCCCCTCTCCTCATCCTCCAGATGCACAGCTAACAGATGTGCTTCAGCGTCTCCACGGTGCAACGGGAAGGTTGTGAGTCCAAACATGCACAATAGGATGCAGTATCATTGAATAAATGTGTGTGTGTTTGTGTGCGTGTGTTAGTATGTGTGTTTGACTAAACGTGTTTGTGTGTGTACGCCCTGCAGGAAAACAGGGATTTTAGGGAGTTTAGAAGAGTAACACTGAAATGTAATTGAGCTGAAAATTGAAAAGCAGAGCCATGGTAAGGCCATGTCGGTGCGTGCATGTGTGTGTGTGTGTGTGTGTGTGTGTGTGTCTGTGTGTCTGTGTGTCTGTGTGTGCGTGTATAAGATGGTGACTCACATCCCTGGTTGTGTTTGTGTTATAAAACTGGAG
>OMPJ01034644.1:6014-8514 GCA_900312935.1 Carapus acus | reverse complement strand
TACCTCTTGCTTTGCTTCCTCCACTACTTCCTTTATATATAATCATCTAATATCAAATCACACAGTTTGCTCGGTTTGGCTTGCTAATGTCCTCAATTTTGTCCTTTTCGATCGTTCCCTCCCCCGTCTCTCGTCCTCCCCTCATTTAGCTGCTGCTTGGTATCCAATTTCTGCATATTTTTACATCAGCTCTATTTTCCCCTGTCTTCTCCTCGCTCCACCTTCTCAGCACTGCACTCCTTGTTTTCTTTCTGGGTCTTTTCTCCATCCTTTCTTGTACTCCGCCTCCTTGACACCTCTACGACAGACCCATGCTCTATTTGGGTCTGTTTGATTAATATAATAAGCGAAATCAGTTCACACTCTGACACACACTCCTCCCACAGGCACGCACACACACACACACACACACACACACACACACACATACTTCACCCAAGTTGGACGAGGAGAGCATGAGAGGCAGGGAAGGGTGCGTTGAAATATGAACTATTTGCTTTACAATAAGGTTAAGTGCCCCTCCCCTCCCACTGAGTGATGGAGCAGAGCTATTTGTTTGTTTTGTTTATGGTTTTCAAGTATTCATTTTTTGTCGTAGACTAATAACGCTAAGTGGTCTGTGTGAGTGAGTTACAGCTCCCCGCCGCCGCTCGCCCCTGCTCGCTGTGTGTCCCGGGCAACTGCTCACTTTTCCTTAGAGGTCACTCACCAGTGTGAAGAGGATATCACACCATAGACAAATGTTAAAGATTACTCATAAGTGTACACATGCATGCCAGGTATAAACTGTGTGTGTGTGTGTGTGTGTGTGTGTGAGTGTGTGTGTGTGTGAGAGAGAGAGGGAGAGAGAGAGAGAGAGAGAGAGAGTAAGACTGTGCTCTTCTCTGTGTGTGTGTGTGTGTGTGTGTGTGTGTGTGTGTGCCTGTGTATGTTGGCTTGTGTGTAAGTCTGTTGTACTGTGGGTCTCAAGTGCGGATTACAACTAAAGTGTATGTGATAATTAATGGGATTAACAGATTAGACCATAGATTATACAGAGGCTGTCTAGCACCACGTCTCCCTTTATCTCAGACACACACACATATTTATGGACAGTGCCACACATGCTACGCACACATTCACACACTGATATTATCACAGCTTATTATCATTATTATTTCTAATATTGATGGATGAGAGTGAAATATCATCCCTCGCCTGCAGGGCACAAACGAAGGATCTTGAAATAATTCCAAGCACTTATTCTCTCATGATTAAATTTCTGAATATGTAACTCTATCAAGTTAACATTTACTTGAATCTTTACACAGCTAAATTCTGCAAAACACATCATCATTTTAGCGTGTCAGAAATACTGGGCATGACTGATTTGTTATGCTGTTTTGCCAAATCCTGTGTCATAATTTTGTTTAATACATAAATTTTGCTTTAGACTGGATTTTTTGGTTGTTATTATCGTACACTTCTTTCTGGATCCGAATCAAAAAGGCACTTAGTGCACATTGCTGTGATTATCATAACAGCAACAGTAACAATGATGGATGTCACAGTAATGATAGTGCTCCTGACCCTTAATTGCTTTCCTTAGTCCCTCACTGTGTTATTTCTACGTGCTGTAAATCCATCAAATCTGGCTCGGAGCAACTTGTCGGCTTGTATCTTAATCATCCAAAACCTATGCTATAATTTTCCCGTGTTTCTTGAAATATTATGTGGTGACATTTGGGGGAAAGACAACAACACATCCACCCAAAACCAATAAAATCCGGAGCAGTTGAGGTTTATGGTTACGGTGCCCTTGTAGCTAAACATTACCTGCTCCCATTAGCAACCACCGGGTGTTACACACACACACACACACACACACACGTACACACACACACACACGCACACACACACACACACACACACACACACACACCGGACAAGGTCAGGAGCAGCTTGGAGCCAAGGCTGCCGTCCTGTATTTGGCTTGTTAAAACACACCACCTCCTGTCTGGTTTCTCACAGGATATCCGCGGTGAGGAGTTTTTAGTCTGAACAACACAAACTGTGCAAGTTGGAGAGGCTGCTCATCCAGTCAGTGTCTCTTTGAAAATAAAGTTTAATCCTCTTCCTTTTAAGGATCTGGTTGGGCTCGGATCTCAGCGAGGCCTTGTGTTCTTCTTCCTGCTGGCCTGGCAGCACATGGATATGAGAACATGTGTTCCACATTCTGACACTAACAGGCGTGTTTCCTCTCATCGTTTGGACACATGTCTCTTTGTATTGGTTTACACGTTGGTTATTGCTCTTCAACCGTTTTTTTTTTTTTTTTTTTTTTTTTTTTTTTTTTTTTTTTCTCTTCTTTTTTTTTTTTTAATTTTATTTTTACACACGTATTTTTTATTTAACCACCAACCACTGTTTATATGTGAATGGTACAATACCTGGGGGATAATCACATTTTTCTGGTGAGCAGAGCACAGGAAGCACCATCAAGATGGCGGCCATGTCCTTT
>OMPJ01034642.1:0-11526 GCA_900312935.1 Carapus acus | reverse complement strand
ATGTAATGTAATGGCCTTTTCCAGGCTAGCATCTTTGCTGTTGCATTTAGTCTGGCATAGCAGAATGTGCAGATGGAGTGTGTGTGTGTGTGTGTGTGTGTGTGTGTGTGTGTGTGTGTGTGTGTGTGTGTGTGTGTGTGTGTGTGTGTGTGAGGTTGTGTAGAGAGCCTGCTCAGTTCATTTTCAAGTCATGGATTTGCCAGTCTTCACCGGACCGTTAGCAACTTTAGCGGAGACTCCTTTCAGCAGGGTCTCACCCCCCCACAGATGCCTGGAGATCATATGAACCCATTTGGCAAGTCCCTCTCACTTTATTTGCCACAGCAGGGCAGGACCCGTATCCGCTGTAGTTCTATTTATAGATGGGATAACACCCAACATCCACAGAATGAAACCCAAATTCTGTACCATAATTTCTACTGATATGTTGTGAGTAAATATCCTCTCTCTGTTCTCATCAGGGATGGAGCCCACTTTCCAGGAATTGGACAGCGACACTTCCTTAGCCAGTCTTAGCGACTGCCTCGTCCCCTCTGACGTTGGCTTTCTGCAGGCTCAAGTGGGAAATCCCGTTGACCACTTGTACTCCATGCAGAATTCCTACTTTGCCTCCTGAGCTCTCCACTCCAAACCACAGCTTTATTGAACAGCTGGTCCTTACCACTGGCTGATCACCCTTTCATCACATTTACAATGGAAACGGCATTTAAAAACCACTTCACCCACATCTCTTACACACGACATTTCAAATCAACACAGGTCGACATGGTTCTGTGACGTGAATTTTATGAGTAACTCAGCTGATATGTAAAGAATGACTCACAGAATTAGTACAAATTATGTATTTTGTAGATTAGAGTGTGAAGATATCTCACTATAGCATCACTGACTTCAATTACCTCCTTAAAGTGAAATTTTACCAATTGGCAACATTTTCTTGAAATATACAGTAGTTTGCAGAATCTGCCAACGTGAGCTGTAAAAGCTTTACTGTGAAGTCACACTGAGGGTTACATTACATCAAGATCTATTCATTACTATTTCCTTTGAAAGATTTTTACCTCCTTCCTAGACTCTGACACGTAGTTTTTGTGGTGTAGAGGACATCATGACCCAGCTATGGAGTTCAGTGACGGTTAAAGTCAACAGAGCCTCACCAAACCTAATTGGAATATTGTTATCGTGGTGTATTGGAAACGAGTTGCATTTGCACTCATAGACAATAGACTTAACTCATAGCTTGTCACAACGGTCAACTTCATGACCGTTTCATCATGAGCATTTCGATAGCAGATTTAACATTTTTATAGGTTGTGATTGTCTCAGACTAGTGTACAGTATGTGGAGATCCCAATGCAGGACAGGGTACAAAATATGATTTTGATCAAAATTTAGAAAAACACCACATTGACAATGATGTCATTGATTGTCACTGACAATGATTGACATTGACAATCAAGACTTTCTAGTCTCGATTTTGTTTTTATCAGTTGTAATGTTTGTTTATTTCACCATAAATTGTACAGCAATAGTTTACCGACAGCAAAGGTAGGAAAAACTGCATATTTTGGCAAATTGTGCAATTGAAGATTTTGCTATCATGTTTTTGAGCTGAAATAGGAATGGGCACAAGGTGTTTTTGTATGTACTGTATATAATGTACACTCTTTAGCCAGTGCTCTTTAAAATTCTTTACATTCTATTATGCCTGTTGATTTATTTGTTAATTTATTTGACACACAAAAGACACAAAAGAATGAATCTGCTGTTGTTCCAGGTGCCTGCTCTGTAAAATAGTGTTGCAATATTTATTTGGTCTGATATGATCAACATGCACGATTAAATTTGACTTGTGTTGAAATTTCAAAGGAATCATTTGAAATGAAAAATCACTGTTAAATTCCTGTCTTTGGTGTCTTTGAATGACGTATGAATGAATGAATGCACGGGAATACGCACACAGGGACACAAAGGTAAATCCTGTACATGGGACATGGTATATTGTGCATCAAAAACTTGAAATGTTTCTCATGCAAATGAGAAACTGTCACATTACTGGTGAATTTCCGGCTTGATTACGTCCTCCTTTAAATCTCTCATCTTGGCCTTGAAAGGGTAATTGGTTGTTCCCAATCTGACTTGTATGGCCCAAAGCCTCAGAAGGAATTGGCTGAGGGGAAGAGGAGGACAAGAGAAATGTGAAGGAATTAGCAAGTTTGGCCCGAGGAGGAAACTGGCAGCTCCCTCACAATTCTGAGACCAGAATGTTGTACCACCCAAACTCTTTAGAGTTTAGAGTTGAAGGCCAGCAGGCCAAGTGCAGCGAGCTGCGTGATTGCATGTGTCCCATGAGCACTTGAATTGACATCTGGCCCCTGGAGGACCACCACCATGCTGATATGGTCCTCGGAGAAAATTAGATTGACACCCCTGTTGATTGATGGAGTAAGTCCTACACCATCAACAAACCTAACTGTGTACAGTGCTTGTTTGGTTTCCAGCACTCAAGGGGTGTTCTCAGATTTAATTCAATCAACTTTCATGAGCTATATTCAATGTTTGAAGGTTTCCCGCATGACCAAGCTGCAATACTAGCGCGCCATGCAACAAATCCCCACGTCTGTATATCAGCAGCGATGGAGTATAAGCAGGATAAGCCAATTTGCTCTGCTCTGTCAGGCGGCAGGGTGAAAGACAAACAGACGCCTCTTTGCCAAACAGTTGATGATAAAGTGAACAGTACAGCAAGGGAGAGAACAAAGAGTCAAGACTAGCAGCTCGTGGTTTGAGTGCACTCAGGTGGAAGAAGCACAGTGAGACAGATGTCAGGATGAACCGTGCTGCCCGACAACGTTTGACTTGACAGTAACTGATATACATTTCCAGGTGACTGGGGTCAGATTGACGAGCAAACAAGCTCATCAACGACCACACACTAACCAGTTAATTTCCCACCCCGGCCGACATTTCTATCTTAATGACCCTCGTCAAGCATCACTTGATAGTGATGATACACATCTACAGTGGGTAGGAAAAACTTTGTTTTCTGATCATTCATTTCATTTCATTTATTATTCCCTCTCTTGTTTTGTTTATGCAAGATCCCTGCTGTGACTCAGACAACACCAGGTTCAGGGGCAACGTGAGGTGATTTGCTCTGTTTTGTTGCCTGGTTCTCCACCTGGTCAAGAGGAGTAGGTTGGAAGAGAGAGTTCTGGCAGGCTGGGATATTAGAAATTCTTTTTTTTTCTGAATGTTTATACATAATATATTCCACTGCAAAATGTACATAACATTTATTTACATATACATTTATATGATATCTACATCTGGTATGTTTTCTTTTTTAGGCATCTTTATTGTTAGGTTGTTTTTTTTTTAACATATATGTAATGTGTGTGTGTGTGTGTGTGTGTGTGTGTGTGTGTAACATCTGTAAAGACCACTGTAGGATAGATAGATAGATAGATAGATAGATAGATAGATAGATAGATAGATAGATAGATAGATAGACAGACAGACAGACAGACAGACAGACAGACAGACAGACAGTCAGATCATCACTGCACAGCAGATTTACAGGAACAATAATCTTCACACATGCCACATGCTTGGCACTCATCTGTGCTTGTTTGAGGTATAGAGAGTCTCTGTGGCAGGTGTCCCTCAGGGTTCAGAGCTCAGCTCACTGAGGAGGCGTGACGGGCAAGCAGTCATCTCTTTGTTGCTTATCACTTTGGCGATCTGACATTGCAGGTGTGACTGAACACTGCAGACAGCCTGCAAAATAGTGCTCTGCCCAGGGCACTTGGATGCAGTCTGAGGAAGCTTGCCGGTGGCTGTCGACCCCAAGTGAAGATGATTCATCTCAGCCTCCAGAGGTCCTCTCAACTCTGCGACCTGCACATCAGTCACATTAGCACAATACCTGTTCTCACCTGAGAAACACCCTGTGTGAGACTGATGAATGGCTGCCGGGGGGCAGCTTTTACGCACTTGAAATATTTGATGTTTCACCCTTGGAGTACATGTCTTCTTCTTTCAGCGGCTCCCTTCAGGGGTCGCCAAAGCAGATCATCCTTCCCCACCAACTTAAAAAAGAAATGCAACTACTGTATATCATCAAGAATTGTTCCGTTCCGCTGCTTTCTTTTTCATACCTTTCTAAATGCACCGGAATCATCCACTGAAATAGAACCTCCTCTGTGGTCTTCCTCCCTACCCCCTACCTGGCAGCTCCTACCTGCTACCTGCAGGTCTCACCACCAGCGGCAGAAAGGGAGAAAGGGAAATAGAGAGTGACTGAACGAGAGAGAGTGCATTGTGAGTACCTACTGTATGCTTTCACTGGGGATGCTGTGTTATGTTATAAAGACCTGTTCCTGCTTGCAGACCCAGCTGGTGGCTGATCCCCTGCTCTGTCAGTACCCAGGGCCCCTGAAAGCTTAGGTAGCATGCAACATGAGACCTCTCCCTCATTTAGGACATGGATCTGTTTATTGTTTCACAGAGAGTTCTTGCAATTGCTCTGCTGAGATCATCTCAAAGTGTATGGAATCATTTTAGTGCTGAAACCAAAGCTTCCACTGCCAGACATTATTCATTAATAACAGCAGGTCCGTGATGATATCATTGCACAGAGGGACTGGTGCAGTGGCATAAACATTTAAGATGGTTGACACCTGTCTGCAGCAACAGTACATTAACAGCTCGCTGCTGTGTGTAGAATTTTGTCCCCTCATGAGTTCCTGTTTAAAGTGTGACCTAAAGATGTTTGTCAGCAGATTGTGGGCTGACTGGTGTTTCTGTGTGACAACATAAACGAGTTAATTGTGAGTTCTGAGACAAATGACAGGTATGTGAAAATGGATTTAAGTTGTGTGTTTTTCCATCTGTGATTTAGTGCATAGTGCTCCGTAACAGGTAGGTTGTTGGATGGTCACACCCTTAACCAAGTAATTTTGAAAATAAATCACAAAGCATAGTCAGCATAATTGTAGCCGCTGTATCTGTGACTATCTATGCCACAGTCTTTTATAACAGTGGTCCCCAACTTTCATTGCGCCACGGACAAGTTTCATATCAAAAGATGTTGAGATATATAACAAATCCAGCACGAGCAATATCCAGCACGAGGGAGATCTTCTTCTGGTAAGTGGACCAAGAAAAGTAGCCTAACTGTCACTCCTCTACTCTGCCAGATTGAAGAATTTGCCCATGAATAATCTAAATTCAAATCGCTGAGTAAAAGTGGATGTATTCAGATCCCTGTATGGTCTTAAGACAACATTTTGTGTAGTTGAGGTTTTGACGACCAGCAACATAGCATTGGAAGGACCTAATAATGTAAATAAATAGAGAGGTATTCATTAATCTCATGAAGTCACAACTCAACGATGGGGCTGTCTTAATCACTGTCTCTCTGTCGTACACACTGCCAACAGATTGTCCAAGGCTTCAAGGTGTCTAATTTCAGAATTTGTCCAAACTGATCAAACAGCACACTTGTTTCGCCAATTCGTCAATTCTCTGCTCACAGATTATTCTCTGAATTTGGTGCTTGTTATCAGTTAGATGATTTTTTTTTTTTTAGTCTTAGGTGTAAGTTTAAGTGTAAGTTTTAAGTAAGTGTTTTAGAAACGACATATCCCCCGTGACTGTTCTACATTTTCATGAGATGTTTTACTTTTACTTGGGGGGGAGAAAACAACAGCCTTCCTGTGGCCACTCCTGTGAGTGGTGAGAAATGGTGTGAGACCATCTAATGACACTGATATCGCCAAGGAATCGTCAGGCCGGTGGGCCAGGGTTCAAACCAAGGTCACGACCAAGGCTTAGAACGTCCTTGTCAGGACTGGCAGACGCTCCCTCTGTCGAAAACCAAGGTCTGGCGGTGTTACAACTTTTACTTGGCACCGCCATCTACTGGTGAAGCAGTAGCGTACAATTACGCCAGTCGGGTAGGGAAGTCGATCGATTCATTAGGGATTCACAATCGACGGGTTGTGTGTCTCCTTGCTGCACCACGGCTGTGCAATGGCAAAGCATGCTTCTGCAAACTGCTATTTTGAAAGTCAGTCAGATATACTGACAAGACAAAAAAAAGGCACCCGTGTAGATGAATCAACAGACAATGTAGTTGTCTAAACTGTCTTTGTTGTGGTTTGTTTTGATAAGGGCACAAGCATGGCTCAGACCAGGAGTACATTTTTTCGTGGCGGCTCCCTTGGAAACATGGAAAATTGTACTGAAACACAGGGGGGAAGATGTCAAATCAGTAGCTTTCCCCATGCACAATCGATATGCACAGTCTTGCTCTATTCCACTTAGAGCTTTGTACCTTTGCTTTGAGCACAATACTCTAAATCTTCTCACTTACGCAGTGCTTGTTATCTGCTGCCCACTCTTTTTAGGGTTAAGGAAATAAAGACTACCTCTATAGGATAGAAAATTGTGTAAACATATAAGCATGTAGCTGGGCCATACATTTATTTGACGCTAAACATTTCAAATAAAGTGGTAGTTTTTTTTTCTTTTTTTAATTTCTTCATCAATCTATCGAAATGAGAGAACGAAAGATACACAGAATTAATGCCCTGAAGAAGAAATTACACAGTTTTCAAGTGGTTAAGTTAAATCAATAGATATTCAGAGACATGCTTACTTGACTAAGAGATGGGCAGAACATGATTTAATTCAGTTCAATCTAATCCAATTCTGTCCCATTCCATTTTGATTGTATAGCGCCAAACCAAAACAGAAGTTATCTCAAGGCTATTGTCTATTATTGTCTACGACATCATCTTATGTCGTGTACCCATTTCACTCTTTACTTTGGTGACACCCGGTCCAATGCTGTTGTCGTCTACATTGTTACACACAAACCGGGGTGCTGGATTGTCCCGAGTTTACAATCTGCACTTGAACGCAGCATGCACCTGCGTCCGAAGGTCGTTTGCTGAAATCTATTCTTTAATTGGTGCATTTTCAGAAGAGGTGGAGCCTCGTGCTGACGCGTACAGATGATTGGACGTGCCATCTGTCAGTCACCATCTTTCGCCTACCTGTCACTTCCTGCTGTCGCTGTTTATTCTTTTTTACTCGTTTTCACCCTAGTAAACAGGGTTCGGCACGTCTCGCCATGTTGATTTGATTCAGTCTCGTATTTTCCGCGCACTGCGTGGATATTGCGGACTTAGACGTTTGGAAGTGTGCCTTCATGTTCGGCCCATATGATGATAAGAATCCCCTCCTACTGCCCCTCCTGCCTGCGTGCTTTATTAAATCTGGATTCGTTTTCGATTTGTAACTGAGCTGGATTTGGTGTAATAATTAGTGAGAGTGGACAGGGACCGTGGACCGAGGGCCGTGGACCAAACAGAGGTAAGCCCGTGATTGTCGGAAGACATGACTGGTAGACATGTATGCGGACGGCAGCGGCCCTGGCCACACACACACACACAAACACACACACACACACACACACAGTGAGGGTCAGCAGTCGCTCTGCGGGAATCCTCCGCATCCTCCGTGCACATCTATGACTGTCACATCGGATCCATCCACCCACGGTAACTCCCACCCACGACCCCTGCCAGCTCCAACAGCGGTACACAGGGTACCACAAAGGCATAATTTCAGAATCCCCCCACCAATAATCCTAATATCAGGGTCGGGTTAAAAAGATCATTGTTGAAGTCAGAGGCAGTGGCTAAGTTGAAGTGAAAGTGTTGCAGTTTGCGTTCAGCAGGGGGCTGCACAGACACACACTTGCATGAAGGCAGTGGGAACAGTGGGACTCACACTCTGGGATTCTGGGCCAATGTAGAGTTCCACTACCCAGACTCAGAACAGACACTTTTTACCAATGTCTGCAATGCCTTTTCTCAACAGTGGTTGCCAAACTCTCAATGCATTAATTGGCATGTTTGAAATACAAATTATGGGAAAATGTACTCAACAGTCACAGTAATCCATTTTTGTATCAAACATCCTCAGTCAGTCGTCTTCAGTTGAATATTGCGCTTTGGGTTTAATGGCCGGATGCCTTGAACATACCATGCCATACCTCCATCTTATCCCATCTTATCTATATTGTGCAGAATGGTATCTGCTTGTCTCTGAGTTAAGCACTAGTCTTTGACCACAAATAAACCCTGTTCATCAGTTTTCCTGGAGAGTCACATATCAGAGGAACGCAGCAAGTCACATCTGTAAATCACCAATATTTTGTCATATTTTGCGTATTTTTCCTTCGTTATCGTTTGGAACTCAGAATTTCCTTTTTAAATGACTTTGGACATATTTGTAGTTCCACCCTCTCTGCAGGCAAGATGTTCTGCTTTGGCACCACCCCTGAATGGATGTGTTCTTGTGGGGCATTGCGGGACTGCTTATTTTTAAAGCCTCAGAATTATTTGTACCAAAATTTGAAGATTTTATGTGAAGTCATGGAGGCAAGGGTTGGGTCCTGGAATGAAGACACCTTGAGACACTGAGACACAACCTCTGTGCTGTCACAGCCCCATGCTGTGAGGGGCAGGTTTTGCCCAGTGCACAGATCAAGTGTTGCATACATAATTTCACATGGAGGGCTTAACAATGTTCCACCATGTGCAACTGCACTAAAATGTGCAGAGACCCAGTGTGTTGTATGGGATGGAATGGTACTTGATTTGTGTGGAGACTTGGGGGACCAGTGGCTGTTTGTATCTGGCCATTTCTCCACAAACTACAATTTAATACATATTGCTTGTGTATTTCCAGTGTACAAGATACAGCTGTTGTCTCAGTGAGATTACTTTGGCACTGCAGTAGGACTACAGACCCCTTCCTGCTGAGGTGGGGGGGGAGAAGAATGTAACCCACAAGACATGAGCTGTCTCCTTCCCATAGAGGCACAAACACAACACAGAACCGTAAATTGTAAGGAAAAATTGTATACAGTAAATCAAATGTGAAACTATGACTTAACATACAGTGTAACCAATTGTATCTTAAGTCATTGTTATATTCCATGGCGCAGAAAAGGCTTTGAAACTCAAATCTTATTTTGGTTGAATGTAGAACACTATCACGATAGCAGAAAGTATAAAATTGTGTAACTTAACTTGAGGTGAGGTTAAGTAAGAGGTTTCATGATTTGTCTCATCATTCAATCATTTTGGTGTCGCTTTTAGCGTTTGGATCATTCCTCAGATTCCTTTTACCAATTGCTTATTTGACAGCTCTCAAGTTTATAGTTTTCTGATGCTCTACTGTAGGTTTAACTCCTTCCTAGCACCACCTGCCCTGCAAGGACACACACATCCTCCTCAACAATGTCACTCAGTGGCTGCCGGCAGTGTGTGGAACTGTGTTGTGCTGTAGCTGTGGTGCTATTCATGTGTGAGAGCACTAGCTGGAAAAGTCACAATGCAGCCACTAGCACAATTGTCTGCTGGTTTCCTGAGAAGGGGAAAGTAGTATTGCAAAAAGATTACTTCCAGTGAAAGGACTACCTGCTGAATTATTTTAGATTTTTTTTTTTCCCGTCAGCTGATTTTAGCCAAACAATGATGGATACACCCACTACTGACTCAGACAACAGGGCCTGCAGGTATATCGACGTACCCTGTACCTCAGAGCATCTTGATCCATTTTTCAGCATTTATTACGGTACTTAACATTTGAACTGCCACGTCAAACTTTTTTTTGATGAACTTGTTTTCTGTTAAACTAGCATTTTGCTTGTGTCCCCCCAATTGCATACTTTTTTTGACATGAGGGTTTTGTCCCACTATACATTATAACGGTGACTGATCTATTGGTATCACTGACTTATGTATTGTGTGTCGGCTGTGGTTGAGTTTTTTGTTTTGTTATTCTGTACTGTCGAATATAACACCTCCCTGGAGACGTGGTTAATGTTTAATCCTTCAGTATATCAGAATTGACACCATAAAGAGTACACAAAACTGTCCCATTTCTTGAGGCAGAAAGAAATTGTACTTGGACTGTGATTCAAGGTTTATGGCATGTTTGTCATTGAGTTGAATGCACCTTTCATCGTTATGTTGAGTGTTTGGTTTGATGTCTTGGATCAGTACCATTTTGGTACCTAGAGACCAAATCAATACTTTTTCTGACCTCTCTGTGTTATCTGTGGAACATGTAGGGATGGGCTTGCTGAATGGGCGTACAGTTAACACCCTCTGTCACTGAACTGCTTGTGTATTTGTGTGACAAAGTTTTGCAAACGGCTGTGAAGATATGGTGTAAGGCTGTTGTGCTGTATTTCGGGCCACTGTTGTTAGATAACGACAGCGAGTGAAATGTTGCAGGAAAGCATCTGTAGCAGTTTGGAATATTGGAAAGTAGGAAAGGTGGAAGAATTTAACCTGTGATTGTGGAATAATGACAGATCTATACATAACATTGTTTCCTGAGATCTCACCCCATCATCTTTTTCTTCTTCCAGTTACTCCCTCTAGGGGGCGCCACTATTGCAATCATCTGAATGTTCTCTACATGTTGACTAGGTGGTGTAAGAAAATATCGATACTCATAAATTTCGCAATATTTTATTTGGCGGTATCGTATCAGTATTCGACTGGTCTGTATCGATTTTTTTTAAATTAACAATTGACATGCAAATATTCATGGCGTTTGTTAATTTTTGTGTTGCAATTAAACCTCTGGCCGCTACATGTTAACGAGTAATAATAATAAATAAATGAGTGGATACTGCGCAACAAACTATTCAGGAATCAGGAATCTTTTATTGTCATTATAGCAATTGAGTTGAGTAATGAAACTAAGGTGCTGCATTCCGGTGTAAGTAGTTAGGAAAGAAAAGAGTTCAGGTTGTTAACTCATTTTGAAGCAGAAAAAAACTTATTTACAGCAGATAAAAGTATTGTTATGTTAGATTATACAGGGACTGCATAAAATCCAGTATCTGAGACTGTTGACCATATTTATTTTTGAGTCCCGCAAGCTTTTATTTATTTAGGCAGATGGGTAAATTCCTTTATTGAGATTACACTGAAAAAGTGATGTTGCAGATCTTAGTACTTTTTGTCAATAACAGTTTACATTTTTTGTTAGTATCTTAACAAATATTTTCTTGAAATATCTACAGCTTTAATGTAACATTGCTTACATATTTTTCTTCAATCCTGCAAATGCTTGTATTTCTTCAGCAAGCTGATGTTAAGCATGTAACAGCATTGTGTGTGCTATGTGCTACAGTTCTACAATTAAATCATTTCAAAAGACACTCAATATATCGTTGTTCCTACAGTATCACAATATATCGTATCGTTGCCCCTGTATCGTGATACGTATCGTATCGCCAGATTCTTGCCAATACACACCCCTAATGTTGACAGCACTGAAATCCTCATTAAGCTGGGTTAGGGTTAGGGTTCATTTGCATGCTCCATGCATTATTTGAGACTTGAATGTGACTACATACAGACAATTCAAATGTTTAGTGTTTGCTCATGCTGAGTACCCCTTAACGACTCAAATTAACTCTAAAAT
>OMPJ01034640.1:0-13149 GCA_900312935.1 Carapus acus | reverse complement strand
GCATATAAACAATCCAAAATTAGAAGTAAATGAGGCTCTGTCATTTAAGTTTTCAAGAGTGCAACAGCAACTTCACAGTACCTTAAATGATCTGATTAGGAACAGATAACTAACAAAGATTACTGTTTAAAGAAATCTTACCATAGTGCAAATAAAACATTAAACGTGTTGCTTAAATGCCTGTGGTAGACATAACCTACTCAAAAGGTAAACAAATGTAAACAAACTTTTATCTTTAACAAACAAAATATGTGCTTATTATATCTCTGACACCTCCTCCAGCTCAGCGCAGATCTTTTGCCGAGTGGCAGTGTACAGGTGAGGCAGCGCTACGCTGGCGAAACACTTGCGACTGGGTATCGTACCTAGCATCTAAAACTTTCAACACGTGATCAAAGCCTCGCTTTTCAACAGAATAAACTGGCAACATGTCTGTGGCAATATAAGACGTGATGGCCTCTGTAATCGCTTTCCAGCGCGCTCCATTCTTATCATAAGGCACAGAGTTTGTAAAGTTCTCAGGAAGTGTCATTCGCTTTTCAGCCGGTGTGCTAGAGCTGCCATCTTCGTTTCGTAGCTGGTTACACTTCTCCCACTCTTCGGAATGTTTATTCTTCAGGTGCTGGAACAGATTAGTTGTACTGCTGCTTCCGGTAGCAACAGTTCGTCTGGTGCACCAAAACCGAGCCAGTTCCATAGGATTGAATTAGTTGTGCCTTTCTTTGGAAGTAGCTCTTGTTCACATGCTGCCGCTGCCATGTTGTTCGTAATTGTGTTGCGCGTGGGAGGGGGCGGGCTCACATTGCGCTACGGAAACCCACAAGAAACGGAACGCGAAAAATGTCGAAAAACTCGAGTTTGCAAAATAAAAATCGATTTTTGCTCCAAATTCGATAAATCGATTAGATCGATTTTTTGCCCAGCCCTACCTCAGACTCGGACAAAGTCACTCAAACCAGGTGAAATCCCCTGCTATACTTTATCTGTGTGACAGTCAGAGTTGTATTCACTTTCTGTTGCATACAGTATGAATTTGTCCAGCACTGCATTCATTGGTAGGAGTGGGGGTTGGGTCAGCAGTAGGCTGGCTGATATTTGATTTACATAATTTAGCAAACATATGGGTAATGTGCAAAATATTTGATAATTGTTTCTCAGGGAGTTCTGCTAGCTTCATTCTCACTTTCCTGCATTGTTTTGTCACCGTGTAACGATTCGTTGTCCGTTATTATCCGCACAACTACTCCCCTTTTGACACATTGAATTAATCCCCACACTAGCTTGCATTATAGATTTAAGGGGGCAAAGGTTGCATCATAAGGTGAAATTGCATGATAAGGTGAAATTCTGATGAAAATTTATTGACTGTATTGAAAAGGTATTGTAAAAAGAGGGCCATCCCAGCTGTTTTCAGTTTGGACTTGGCTGCAGCCTTGGGCCGAGGCATGCAAATAGATATCAGCGGACGGGGCAGAAAACATTCCGAATGGCATCAATGACATACTGTAGGTTGAATTAAAACAGCAACAGGACTGAGGGCAGCTGTGGAGAGCAAATACTACAGTGAAGCCAGGACTATTTTAAGAATTAGGAGACTGAAGCAGGGTTACAAAGGCAGGAAAACCACTTGCATGGTTACTGTCTCTGGCAAGATTTATTTGCTTGTACATGGCTAATGGGCCAAGAGACAGATTGCGGGGGAAACCCGTGTCATAACCACCACGGGATAAAATGTGGTTTTTGAGGAGAGATGGATAGCACGAATTAGAGAAGAGGTCTGTTTGGTTGCAGCATGTCTTGGACCTGGCCTAATTGATCTTTGGTCCAAGTCGGAATAGGTGTGAATGGGGCTTCGGTGGAAAATTCCTCATTCCACATTGGATTTAAAACTGTAACATTTAGTTTTTTAGTCCACATTTCACTTTTTCTCATCATCATAAATGCAACAAAATCAAGCAACAGCAGTGAAGGCTTTGAGTGTAAATGCAGGGCTTTCATTGCGCCACGAGGAGATTCAGACATCAACAGTCGAAAGCCAAACTACTTTGTGACTTGTAAAGACTCTTGTGGAGGCACAGCTGTCTCAGATATCAAGGCTCAAGTACTTGATTGATTGGTCGTATCCCCAAGAGAAAGAGGTAATGAAAAGCAGCTTTCTCTAAAAACCTGCTTGCTGGAGCATTTACAAAACTCGTCCACCCTGTCCATCAAGTGGCAAAGGGAGACACACGGGCAAATGACAACCACAGGGATGTTTGCTTATACTTAGGTTAATTTAAACCTAATTCAAAAAACAAACAAACATTTGGTGGCTTACAGTGGCAATATTCGTCATTGAAATCTACCGTTCGATTAAATCAGGTGCTTTCGTGGGGCAGCAATGGGTTTGAATTCTGATGCATAATGCCCGTGCTGAATGCATCCATCTTGGACCAACATAAGACTGACAAAAAAGTCTGAAAATAAAACAACACAGCTTAACAAAACAAAGGTAGTGAGTGTGGTCGTACCTTCGGTTGTTGGTGCAGCTCCACTCTGAGCTTCAGCCACGCCATCTGAGTCCACAGACAGAACCCCATCAGCTGCAAAGAGAGTAAACATAGTAAGAAGACGCACAGATACCCCAGGGTTAATTTATAAGGATCAGGAACAACTGGAAGTCATGACAACTAATAGAGTTGGACCTTCCAAGATCTTAACTACTTAACACACCTGATAGAGAAGTTCAGCGTTCTACTCCTCTTTTTGTACGAATTTCTACAATGATGACACTCTGATTCGCTTTGGCAGTATGAGACTCTCCAAGCTAATCAGGATGATGTCCATGTGAATCACGTTCTGTAATCACGCCTTGCCCCGACTTCCATTGGCTCTTGTCTTCACTGTAACAGAGGCCATGTGTCTCACAGATGTGGGGGTTGGAGGAAATTGTTGGTTGCAAGGATTCCAGAGAAAAACCACACAACGGTCCTTTCAGGAGGACCACTTGCAAGAACGAAGGCAGTTTGAGAGACAAGTCCTCTGTAGAGGAAGGATGAGGACATCTCTGTTGTCCTACAATCTCATCAAACTGTATTAAGTATCCTTATTGTACGCATGTGTGAGAAGGTTTATGAGAAAGACACTCTCTTAAATTTGACCCTCTTGTGAGTATGGACCTGTTTAATTGATTACTGTATGTACCTTCCTACCAATCGCTCTTTCTTGATCACTCTTTTTTTGCTTCACTTCCAGCACAAACGCTGGTGCATTCAGTGTAACTTAAGCACCAGAGTTGGCTATGTTAACAATTTTTGATGCCGGAAACCTCAACACCCACATCTGAACTCCACAGCTTCCACGTCGCTATCTGCAATGGGCATAAGATTTCCTTCAAGGGTGAACAGTTTGTGTGCTCACCCCTGAGGTGACTGTAATTCTTTTTGACCTCTCCAGCGTAGGATCCTATCCCTTACTCAAATTAGTCTAAATATCAGCGCGATACTTGCATAAGCAGTGCATGGCTGACAGGCAGACATCTTGTTTTGTTTTGTTTCATTTAGTAGTTACTATGCAGTCGAGGCACCACAGCCTCTGTTCATCTCTGAGTGTTAATTTGAGCCTATCTGTGCATTTGTGATGCTACTACAGTGACAGGGATTCAGACTTTTTCTTCAATAACAGACACACAGAATTCCTCTTGCCAACTACAACTCTTAAAGAGGCAGTGGTGTCAGCGTTAGCCAAGCTTGAATACCCTGTTTCAGGCCTTTTTGTATCGCAGACGTTTGTTCTGTGCTGCAACCTAGGTTATGTGATTTGGTTTCCTCCTGCATCACCAATAGGAACTTATCACAACTACTCCACAGCAGTTACATTTTTCACCCAATCACGTGTCCTGTAAGTATGTCGCCATTGAGCTGATGTGTTTTGTCGGCAACACTGTGCTCGGGTGCTTCCGATGAATATTCATTTGGACAAAATGCTGAAGGTTGTTAAAACAAAGTTTGATTAATCAAATTCTTGCCAATAATTTTGTCATGGAAACACCAACATTTCTCTCAACTTTCTCTAACTAACTTTCAGGGCATGAGGTGCAATTTCTGCATAACGTGCCAGTCTGCACAAAGACCTTTCACACAAGTATATAGTCAGATCAGACGATTTCACATTATCTGCTATAGCAGTTACGTGGCTTTGCTCAGTTTACCTGGGGTTTACTCACATGTAACAAAAAGTCCTTACAGCCTCTGCATCAGTGTCAGAGGACAGGACGGATCAATACAAAAATATTGAGAGGGAATATGACTATTTGAATCGCACATATGGGGCAGCAGTGGCTCAGTCTGCAGGTTCTGGCTCAGAAAAACAAAGACTGGGGTCTAGACCAATGGCTACACTTCCCCTGTTTAACTCGGCTGAGGTAAATGCAGTGTGCAAGCGCTTTGCTCTGTAGGTCTTCTTGCGGGAAATTTAAAGCACCACAGCTCAACAAATGGAACAGACACAAAGTAATCCTTCCCTTATGACATGGTTAGTGCGAAAAAAATGATTGTACTTGTATGTACAGTGGGCAGGTCAATCCATGTATGTATTTGTAATTATTAACAGGAAGTGAATGGTAAATTTCTTCCGCTGGAGATTGATGGAATGCACCTTTCTCTCTCTCTCTTTCATGCTGTATATCACTCTGAGATGACTACATTCACAGGCAGTTGTTTGTAATATTCTCGCTGTAAAAAAATTTCTGGGATACACCTGGACAAAAACTAGTGCAATGAGCACCTCCTCACCACAGGGCTGATACAGGGCTTTAGACCAATGTAAATTTTTGACCTTTGAATATATACTCAGATTCTGCCAGATGGTCATATTGCCATTACTTGGTGCGTGAGGAAAACTTTGAGAAAAGCAGGTTCCATTCCATTTCTGTTATGCCTTCAAACATACAAGGGGGAAACAGCAAATTTAGTGTGCATTCATCTTTATAGCCTTAGGAGTCACTCAAGTCACTTCGTGTCCCTGTAACATCAGAGAACTGTAGTGGAGGTTTCAGCTTTCTCTCTTTGATCAGAATCCCACAGCAAAAGCAAAGATGAAGTGACAGCATGAGGCAGATACTGTAAATGAACACAATGTGTGCCCACAAAAAGTAGTAATAGGCAACACGTGGAATGAAACTGCAAATTACTGACAGCAAAAATAGATAAGGCAGCAAGTTGATTTTTTTACTCTGAATAGGTGTGATGAAAAGCAGGTTGCAGGGGCAGCAGTCTCAGAGAGGCAGTCCAGACTTCCCTCTCCCCGGACACCTCCTCCAGCTCCTCTGAGAGGACCCCAAGGCGTTCCCAGGCCAGCTGGGAGACATAGTCCCTCCAGCGCATCCTGGGTCTTCCTCGGGGCCTCTTCCCAGTGGGACATGCACGGAACACCTCCCTGGAAGGGCGTCTAGGAGACATTCGGAAAAAATGCCCGAACCACCTACTGGCTCCTCTCGATGTGGAGGAGGAGCAGCTCTTCTTTATGCTCCTCCCGGGTGACAGAACTCCTCACCCTATCTCGAAGAGTGCGTTCCACCACCCTGTGGGGTAAGCTCATTTTAGCCGCTTGTAGCTGTGATCTCGTCCTTTCAGTCATGACCCGAGGTTCATGACCATAAGTGAGGGTACGGACATAGATTGACCTGTAAATAAAGAGCTTTGCCTTCTAGGCTCATTCTTCACCATGATAAACCAGTACATCAACCGCCGTCACTGCCGCTGCCGCACCAATCCGTTGGTGGATCTCCCATTCCATTCTACCCTCACTCGTGAACAGGACCCCAAGATACTTAAACTCCTCTACTTGAGGCAGGATCTTGTCTCCACTCCGGAGGGTGCAAACCACCTTTTTCCGGTCGAGAACCATGGCCTCAGATTTAGAGGTGCTGATTCTCATCCTGGTCGTCTCACAATTGGCTGAAAACTGTCACAGCACATGCTGCAGGTCCTGGTCTGAGGCCGCCAGAAGGACAACATCATCTGCTTAAAAGCAGCAAACTGGACCCCCTCCGGCCCCTGGCTGCGCTTAGAAATCCTGTCCATATAAATAATGAACAGGACCAGTGACAAAGGGCAGCCCTGCCGTAGGGCCAACTAATACTGGGAATAGATCTGACTTACTGCCGGCCATGCAAACCAAGCTCCAGTCGTATAGAGATCCCACAGCCTGTAATAAGGGGCCATGGACTCCATACTCCACAGCGGAGCACCCTCCACGGAGCACTACGAGGGACCCGGTCAAACGCCTTCTCCAAGTCCACACACCACATGTGGACTGGTTAGGCAAACTCCCATGATCCCTCCAGCTTTCTGCAGAGATTATAGAGCTGGTCCAGTGTTCCTCTGCCAAGGCAGAACCTGCATTGTTCCTCCTGGATCTGAGGTTCCACTATCGGCCGGATTCTCCTCTCCAATACCCTAAAATAGACTGTCACATGTGGGCTGAGGAGTGTGATCTCTCTGTTATTGGAACACATCCTCCAATCCCAACTTCCTCAACAGAGGGACCACCATCCTGGTCTGCCAGTCCAAGGGCACTATCCCCGACTGCCATGCAACGTTGCATGAAAAAACTGAAAGGTGCAGTGTGCAAAAGTTTTCAGCCCCCCTGAATCAATGCTTTGTGGATCTAGCTTTTGCTGTAATTACAGCTGCAGATTTGTTAGGGTATGTCTCTTCCAGCTTTGCACATCTAGAGGCTGAGATTTGTGTAGATTCTTCTCAAGGTCAGCCTCACTATATGGAGAGAGTTTGTGAGCTGCAGTTTTCAGATATTGCAGCAGATTCTCAGTTGGGTGTGGGTCTGGGCTTTGACTGGGCCATTCTAACACATTAATTGTTTTATTTTTTATATCATTCCATTAAAATATTCCATTGCAGCCCTGATTTTCTGTTTAGGCTTGGTGTCCTGCTGGACAATGAACCTCCTGCCCTCTCCAAAGTGTTTTGCAGACTCCAACAACTTTTGTTCCATATTGCCAAGTATTTCGCTCCACCCATCTTACCATCAACTCTGGCCATCCTCCCTGTCCGTTTTGAAGAAAAGCAACCCCAAAATATCATGCTGCTACCTCTATATTTGACAGTGGGTCCGTGTGTTCAGACTAACGTGCAGCTTTTGTGTTCCCCAATACATGATGTTTTTCATTTGGGTCAGAAGGTGAAATTTTGGGCTCATTTGACTAAGGTACTGTCTTCCACATGTTTTCTGTGTCCTGCACATGGCTTTTTTGCAAACTGCAAAGGGGACTTCTGATGGTTTTCTTTAAACAATGGCGTTCTTCTGGTCACTGTTCCTTAAAAGCCAATTTTGTGCAGTGATCAACTAATAGTTTATCTGTAGACAGGGGAATCTGTCAAATCCTGGGATGACTGGTAGTGTCGGTATGTGAACAGGGCTGTGTGAGATGTTTAAAGCTTGGGAAGGTTTCTTGTAGCCCAAGCCTGCTTTAAACATCTCCAGAACTTAATCCATGACCTGTCGGGTGTATTCTGTGAATTTCATGATGCTGTTGTTCCCCAATATTCTCTTAAGCACCCTCTGAGGCAGTCACAGAGCAGCTACATTTGTTCTGAGATAAGATTACATACAGGTGGACTCGATTCGGTCATTATGTCAACATTCGATCATTCAGCGATCACCAGGCAACTTCTGAATGCAACTGGTTGCACTCAGAGAAAAAGGAGCTGAATGCTTTTGCAGACTTCATTTTGCAGTTCTTAATGTGTAAAAAAGACTTTAAATCATGTTGAATTTTCTTTGTACTTCACAATTGTATGACACAATCTTATGTTGGTCTTTCATATACAGTATAACTCAGGTAAAATATATTTTGGTTTATGGTCATAAAGTGACAAAATGTGGAATAGTCTAAGGGGCATAAATACTTTTACAAGCCATTGTATCCTGTCAGCTCGACCATTTAGACTTATTAGTCTGAGCAATGCGCCCACTTCATGGGAATGACACATTAAAAAAATGGTTGAGCTCATCACATTTTAGCTTGTTGTAACAAAAATTTCGGACAAGCTCCCTGCATGGTTTGGTGTGGTGAGTCCTCTGTCATGTCTCTCATGTCAGCGGAGAGAGAAGTGAACCCTAAACTTTGTTATAAACATTCCCAGGCATGCTTGGAGATTTTTTCGTCCCTCTATTTGTCCCTTGTTCTAAAACCCCCAGCTGGCCATTGCCTGAAAACCCTCCCTGAGGAGACAACCAGGGGGCCTTCACTTTAGATGCTTGAACCTCACCTGACTCCTCTCTGTGCGGAAGAGCAGCCGTTCTACTCCAGATCTGTCACAGACGACTGAGCTTTCCGTCTATCCCATAGGGATGTCTACCACTTATCAGATACTTGGATCTATGGTCTGAATTATTTTTTTCAGTCATGACCTACACTTCCCAGCTCTTAGAGAGACTGATAAAACCACAGTGTGCCTCTGACTTAGCAGTATGCACTTGCAACAGTTTGGAGAATTCCTGAGTTGTTCTCGTATTCTTAAAGAACTACAGACTCAAAACAGTTTCCTTCTCTCCTTTCTTCCCCTCAAGTTTGGAGTATCAAATATTCCACCTCTAAAATAAGGATTAATAAATTTGAAACAGCGTGCAAACATCTTGCCACAAGGTCTCATATCAGCATTCCCCTTTCTGTTATTCATGTCTAACTGACATGCTGAAGATACTTGACATACTGGGTAAAAGTCTTTTAAAAAGGGAATTCCCTTTTTGAAATTTTCTTCAGTTGTAACCTTGTCAGTATTACTCTCTCTCTCTCTCTCTCTCTCTCTCTCTCTCTCTCAAAAAAAAGTTTTTCTTTAGATCCATTTTCTACATGGTTCCGCAGAGGAAAGAATTCAAGGCAACCAAGTGTCCCAAGGGATGGGTGCCGTCATCTGACTGGGCAGTGATTTGGATTGATGATATGTGTCCATAGGCTTGACTATGAGGGCTAGAGGCCTTTAGGATGCTTTTCTACCAAGAGAAAAATATTACTGCTGCATACCAGCAGCCTAGTGCTTGTGCCATGAAAGAACTCTTTGAGAGCTGAGAGGGCAGGCCAGACTCCATCGACTGGGGCTGCGACTGTGGGCCTTCCGGCACATCTTAACACTTTCCTTCCCTCTCTTGGATCAAGTGGATGCGTGCCTGTGTGACTGTTTTGTGTGTCTACTGCTCTCTCTTGCTCATCTAACGTCTTTGTCTTTGTCCCTCAACGTTCCTCCACTCAGATAAGAACACTTCAATTGAGGAGACGTGGTCACATTGGCTGTATCAGTCTTCAATGGATGGAGCCAATTGACCAAAGTGGGGAAAACATGACTGAAATTTCATGTGTAGGTTTTCTTTTCTCTAGAAGTAATATTACTGTAACATCTTTTGGTTAGACTTCATTTCCAAAGTGTGCTGAGCTACAACTCAGATATTCAGTTTCCCTCAATGTGGCGCTTATATTATGCCATGTGCTCGAAGGTGTCGTCAAAAGAGCATGAAAACCATAGCCAGATGGTGAGGGTTCAAATTTTGGAAATTAGGTTTAAAGTCGCAGATCCAGCATCACAAGTTGAACAGTTTTTTAAACCAGAAACAACAAAGAAAACACTGAATACCAGCAAGTGATCAAATAAACCACATCTACACAAAAAAAACAGTCATTGCAGGATTTGACAGATTCCACCACATAAATTTGTATTATAGACTGCACCATGATACACAATCCCATTGATTGAAACCCTAAAAAAGAGCACTGCGCTGCCACCTTTCTAATACACCACTTATCCTGGTAAGTGAGGAGGCCTTGAATAAATACCTGACAGAAAGCTGAGAGGCTGAGAGACTGAAGAGGCCCACACTGTGCTCTGAATTGGATCTCTCCAACTGAGAGGTTGACCAAGACTTGACTTATTTAGATTGAGGAGATAATGGTTGAACCTCCAGCTACACTACACTGCAGACACACACACACACACACACACACACACACACACACACACACACACACACACACACAATCAGGCAGGGTCACCTGCTTGATCAAATGATAAAATACAGTTATAAGAGGGACGAAAGGCGCCTGACGTCTCCCCAGAACAAGCACTTGTGGACAGGGAAATGGTCCAAGCCATGCCTGCTCAGGAATATTGAGTTGTTGTTATTATCGTCCACCATGGTTTGAACTGATGAAGAATTTCAGAGTTTCAGACCCATGGTCTAAAATGTAAATGAGCACTCCATTGATGTCCTACTGTTTGCACATGCCCGCAGTTTCGCCTTTTTTTACGTTAAGCCTTGGAGAGAGTGCAGCAACCATCCACATTTTCATACCGTCAGGCGCCTCCATGCTTTAACAAAGGGTTTTACTTTTCAGTCCTGTGACATCCATGATGCAGAAAATGTGGACAGAATTGTAGATTACAATCGTAAAAAAAAGACATTCAGCACTTGATTTAAAATTTCACAGAGCTTGTGATTTTAGATGATAGGCAACAAAGGTGCTCCTACAGGGTCGTAAATGATTTATATATGTTTGAGTCATGTCAGAGTCAGGGGGAAGGTGTGCGTGCTTGTGTGTGAACAAAATTTTTCTCTGACAGTCACATCCATGTATTCTTCAATCTTAGGGTCTGAATCATTTTACAATTTTCCAAACTATCCGCATTAACTGTTTGGTAAATATGGAAAGCAACTGTTCTGCATGTTTTCTTCCTCCTCTTTCACCACACCACACTGTTGACTGTCTTGATGACCACATCGGATCATAAACATGTAAGCACATAAACAACAAAGACAACCACTTTGCAATGCTGCCATCATGTTTGAAACTGGAAAATCATTAAAGGCTTGGGAAATGTTTTAGAATTTGTTTGCAGTATACCATCATTGAAAGATAGATTGAGGCTAATCCAGAGCCACAGTACATTATCAAAAACTGTATTTGTCATATATCCAATGAGTGATTGTTCATGCAGATAAAAAAACATTCTGTTCCATGGTGATTAACATGCATTTTTTATGACTTTGTCTTTACAGGTGTCCTCCAAAGCTATGCTGTGAAGCAGTTCGGGTATTGTTCTGCTGTAATTTCAATGGTATTGTGACACTAACCTGTATAATAAAACATGTTTAATACATGAACTTTTTATGAAGTGACTGGAATAGCCACGTGCTGTGATTGCCATCGACTCAAACTTAATGCTCTAATGTCTGTCAGTGGCAGTTCACTGTCTCCATTCCCGATCCCACCATGATGTTGGTGCAAATATGACATCTTGTTGTGAGGGGCTAGGGGGCGGAGTTGAACCAAGCATGTGATATCTGGGCTTACAACCAGGTGCAGGTGGAAGAGGGAGGAAAGACTGCATTTGTCTTGTCGTTGAAAATTTGCTCCATGCAGTACACCTGGTGTAGGTTGCTACAAATTAACTTTGTAACGGACCAAAGTGAAACTTCTGTATCTGCAGACAGAGACAAAGGTTGACCAAGGGTAAATCCATCTGAATTCATCCTTAGTGTTTAAGATCAGTGTTTCTGATGGGGTGGCCCTTACATTTCAGGCTAGTGGAGACGTTTCATTTTAGTTTTACTCAAAACTCAGATGATTGAGTTGCTAATCTAGCGGGAACGCTTCCTTTGCTCCTCTTGCTTATCCTTGGCTCTCAGTACAAAGGGATGTGATAACACAAAACTGTGTTTCTGTGCTTGTTTGTAAGTATCTCTCTCTCTCTGTACAAGGGAGAGACCAGAGCTCAGCAATTTCTTTTTCAAAATTAATTGCAGGCTTCCGCTTTCCATGATAAAGCCCTCAAGGGGATACACAGGTCCTCCTTCTCAGCGCTTCTACGTATGATACGCAGGATAAACGTAGAGTACGGTCACTAGTAGATAAACAGTGTGATTGTTCACTTTCACATAACACAATGGAAAATACTCTCCACTACATATGATTTTAATATCTACATCGACAAATTTTGGCTATCTTCAAATGGACTCCAGCATCCGGAGTGAAACATGAGGCTGAGAACACGCTGACTTTTTACAGACGCGAAATGAAACTGTTTAAGTGTTCCTCCAAAACCCTAACCACGTCCAGATGCAGCTACTTTTGACAAACAGCCCCCGTCACTCTTTTGATCTGGGCATCAACAGGCATGTAGAACATGTTAACAGTCTTCCTAACATAATGACTGAATCATGGCACTTTGTGGATTGTCTGATAGTATCACAATGCTTACAATGGAATTTCCCTTGAAGTTGCTCTGATGCTATCTTCCTGTTCTGCATGTCCTCATCACCCAGACAACTTACATGGGGGTAACTCCCTCTCTTTGGAAAGAGTTAAAACAACAATACCCATCCCATAAAATAGGGGACACTTCTCTTTATATGTTTGACCATTTGGAGGCTCAAGGGCAGGACAATAAATGAAGTTTAAAGTGATTACGCTGTGTTTGCCCTCTGCTGGAGCTCTGATAAACCACGGCGAAGAGAAGTCAGTGGAAAACTGAACACAGGCAAATGCGGAAAAAAGCGTCATTTTAGCGTCAGACCCCTTTCCTTCCCAAAACAGTCTGAGGGAGTTTCTGAGGGAATTCATAGAATCCAGCGAAGATCAACACTGTGCAGCGCATTATTTATGTACCGCACACATTTGGGAAGGAGTGAGTTGCCCACTTCAGCGCCGACTTCTTCTCTCAAACTCCCTCTATGCTGACCTCCTTTTACCATGCTTTGATGGACAAAGCATCTGTGAGCGAAGGAGGCAATTCAATTTGCCACATTCTGATATGTTCCTGTATGTTTTGACCAGCCATCCCATGGATCAGATATATTATAATTGAACGTGATTTCTGGTACAGTTTGTCTACTTATCAGGGTCTTGGCTCTGGTGATGCACAAATGCAGCAGCCATCATTCAGCACCAGTGTTTTGATTAGGCAGGAGGAGTGAAAGCACTGAGTTATGGCAACACAAAATCCGACGTCCTCTTGCTGACAGTCACTTCACTAAGGTGTTTGTGTTTTTAGACACAGACCAAACGTGAACAACTGACACTGTGAAAACCAAAAGTTGGCATATCACTATTGCCTGGTTTTTATGTGATGCATGCTCAAGCAGACTAATATATATGTG
>OMPJ01034634.1:0-30555 GCA_900312935.1 Carapus acus | reverse complement strand
GTGTTAGCAGCAGCTCCTGATGCTTTTTATTTATTTATTTATTTATTTATTTATTTATTTATTTATTTATTTATTTATTTATTTATTTATTTATTTATTTATTTATTTATTTATTTATTTATTTATTTATTTATTTGTTTATTCATTCATTTATTTATTTATTTATTTATTTATTTATTTATTCATTTATTTATTCATTTATTTATCTATTTTATTTACACTGGTGTCATGCGACTGTTTCAGGGATCATTGCTCAAGGTCACTTGCTCCTGTAGTGGATGTTCTGGGCACGGATGAAAACTATGCATTTGTACATGTTGTAGCCTGTATGTACGGCTGGGACACACTCATACATATGGATATGGTGTTGCTATGCTGCCATAGTCCCTGTGTGTTCCCCCAACCTTGATATCTGTTGGCTAGCCTTTGCCACCTGATTTCTCTCATTATTTACTTGCTGTGAGCAGAGCGAGTGGGACAACAAAGTCGCAGACAATAAACTTCCTGTATATATTCCATACTGGAGGGACCTCATTAGAGCTCATGAGTCTGCCAAAATGTGCCCTCTTCAAATAAAATGTTTTCCTTTTTGATCCAACACTTCCTCTAGAATTCTCATTGTAAACATCAAAGTTGGCCACATCATCACAATGCCTCAACAAAGTCACAAGCACGGCAGAGGAGATGATAACAATAGGACAACATTACATCATTATATTCATCCAGATAAATATTGTGGCGCAAATATGTAAAATCTTCCTGATTTGTTGTCAGAATGCCTCAGTCTGATGCATGTTAATGTTTGTGAATGTGGAAACAGTATCATTTATTATCAAAGAATAATTTCCAGCATTACATGTTGTACTTGTAATGTAAATGTACTTGTAAATGATTAGTGGAAGATCCTGTATTTACAGATGATGTGGACTGCCGCAATGTGAAAAAGAAATGACACACCACACTTTCAGGCATTTCAGAGCATTCTGCCTTCACAAAAAGATGGAATTAGGGTGAAAAATGCATATTTGCCAAGGTATACCCTGTGAGAATCAGTGTCTAACACGTCTTCTTCAAGAAGCTTTATCGGTATCATTCACAATCATTTACACCTCTGAGCAAATGAGAGTGAGAGGAGCACGGCATCGCTTTTTATCTAAATTTAGCCCACTGTAGTTTGTGTTAATCAAAAACTGTAAGAACCGTAACACGACAAAAATTGTCCCTTTGAAAAATTTGGTAAAACTTGAAAATAAAACAAAAAATGGTCTCCTTCCTCTTCTTCTTGTTCTTCTTGTTCTTGTTCTTCAGCAGAACATCCTTCTCCACCTCCCTCTTTCCCTCTAATAATCCACTGAAACACCCACTGCCTTCATGTCTTCCTGCACTACCTCCCAGTTGGTTTTCCCTTTTTGGCAGCACCATCTCCAGCATCCAGTGCTCACTATTTCCACAATCTCTCCTCTGCACATGACCAAACCATCTCAATCTTGCCTCTCTGACCTTCTCCCCAACTCGCCCCATCAAATTTTAGATCCTTTGTAATCTGGTTACCTTCAAAGAGAACCTCAGCATCTTCATCTCTGCAACCTTCAGCTCACTCTCCTGTCTCTTAGAAAGAACCACTGTTTCTAAACCAAACATCATGGCAGGTCTTACCTTATATCAACCTTCCCTTTCAGTCTAGCTGTTATTCATCTGTCACACCCCTGACACTCTCCTCCACCCATGCCACCCTGCTTTCACTCTAGACTCTAGACGCACGCTAGACTTGTTCCATAAAAATGTTTATTGGAATGATTCTGATTCCTGGGAAGATTCAGTTGAAATGTTTCACTTAAACGTGACAACTTGTCAAAATAGATTTCAGGATAGAACTGACTGTCAGAGTTGCAAACACGATGATGATTAAAAACAAACAAACAAAGAAAACAAGACAATTTAATAAGAAGTGAAACAAAAAAATAAAACAAACAAACAATCAGATAAACAAGCAGATAAACACACACACACACACACACACACACACACACACATACATTCATACATACATACATTCCTCACTGAGGGAGTGAAAAAGAAAAAGAAAAAAGTGAAAAAATTTAATCTATCATCATCTATCATCCATTGAAACGACAAGTCGATTTGGAAGTGGATTTATTAATGGTTTTAAATGCATCGATAAAAATAAGGACAAATAAGTCCTAATTGGACTCTCAGGGAATAAAACTGTGCCTTATACAACACATTTGTGCACAACACAGAATTCAATGATCAAACCGATCTTACAACAGAATTACGGAGAGTACAATCCAACCTTGCACACAATTCCATGCCATCAATCTTTCCCTCAACATCGTAGACTAAATGGGACACTATTATGTACAGTATGAACTAGAGCGGGGCCTTCCACCCTTTTAACGCATCCAGAGAAGTGCAGCTTGTGCTCTCAGCCACGAGTATGTCATGGACTATTTCTTGGCAGCTATTATAACCTTTACTAGACCATGTTCCTCTCAATTCTCCTCTAATCCTTTTATGTTGAGGTTCATAAGCCCCTTGAATTGTGTTCTGCCATTTTTCTGATTGGCGCTGCTCTTCTCTGAAAGTCATATTGTTCAAGACAACGTGTGGGTGTCAAAGCGGTGACTCATACAGTGGAAAGCCTCACAGTCGTTCTTTCTGATTCAGAGCATGAACCCTCTATTTGACTCAAGGTCCACCCACAAATTATGATTCAAATAGATCTGACTGGCTTACAGTTGCTGTCACATACAGGCACCATCTGGGTTTGCTTCATGGCCACAGCTGCTAAATGTGGAGGGACGATACACGTCTTACTGTAGCGGCAGATGATTGGCCCTGTACCTTGATGTGCTGCTTTGTTGTTGAAACCCGTGGGATCATTCGGTGATCACAGCAGTTTAACATGTCAAAAATAGCCTGCTTACTTCATTTGGATGGTTCTCATGCAAAGCATGGCAAGCAAAATGAGTCGGCGGGATATTTATATATTGCAAGCTGAGGACTTCCGTACTGTACCCTCTCCATATGCTCCATGCTGCCAATGAGAATATCAGATGTATTTTGTAAACAACACGACCCAGTTCATCAGTAAGGGACAATTCAAGCAAAGCCAACGGCTCTGCTGGCGACGTTGTGTGTGGCTTTTCTTATTTGTCAGAGGAATGATTCAAAATATGGACAGGTTTTCACAGAATGTGGTGCAAGGGTTGGAGAGGCGCCATTAATTTCCAGCAGCTCTTCCTCAGACACTAAATTATGAAGTCATGATCCTGAAAAAATGAGGCATAATAACCGTCGTTGCAATGAAATGGATGAATGTTGTTGGACACTCTCTGTTTGCTCTGCACTGGCTTGTGTGATATTATGGCATAGGATAAAAGTTGAACACACAGTTTCACAACTGTACCCAGCTAGCTTAACCTGGTAGATTTGATTATTGAACCACTTCTGTTACACAATACAGAAAAATAGAATATAACTTATCACAGATGCCCTTAAAGCACGGGGCTGCTACTTCAGTGGTGCAAAGTGAAGTGTGATTGTGTGTCATTGCATGCAAATACACGTTTCCCTTTTCTGTGCACAGTGGCGTGCGCCTCTTCAACATTTTTCACATTGCGACCTTGGTATTGTTTTGCCAGACATTCCAAACAAATCTAATACAAATGAATGATAGAATGAAAATGATACAAAATAAACTGAGCAAATGATTTAGCATATGTGCCTTAGTAAACAATGGGGAGAGCTCAATGTTTAGATGTTGTCACAATTTTACTGCTCAACATTTAACCACATAAATCCCCGGATGAGGTTTGGAGAATGTTTTTCCTTTTTCTGCAAAGCTGCTGTTTGGATGTAAATGTCATCTTTTGATCACTTGAGGAAATAAGGTCTTTAGCCCAGTAAGTGTTCTCATTATGTTGAAATGATGATTGAAGTTTGGGAGTGATGCAACGGCCCAATTCCCCCAGGATGAAAGGCACACTAATGCCTCCCTGCATACACCCTTCACCTTTTTCATTTTCCCCTCCAACACGAGCCTCGCTTGACCCAGCGTGATTTCCTGCTTGCAGACATGCATTCAATAAGTTCATGCAGGGGGACCATTTTATGAGTGTAATATTTCACAAGCACAAGTTCAAGATTAAATTTCTAAGTGGAAACTAAGCCATTCAGTCTTTCCAACTGTTGAACGTGTCATTCGGTGAAACCTTGTCAGAGAATTGACACATCCCATCACAGTTTTTATTTTTATTTATTTTTTTGAGTGAGTGTTAGGACATCTTCATTTGTCTGGATGCCACACACATCTCTGAGTTCACGCAGCCTTCGGAGAAAAACTGTGCCTCCACCCAACACTAATAAATTCTGACCAAGTGTAGTTTGGACAGCGAGAATGTTCTCTGTGTTTTTAAGCCATAACTAATTCAGTACCAAAGCTTACAAACACTCAGAGGTAATCCTGCTATCATCCTATGCAGTCCATAACCTTTGATGAAAGTCAGTAGAGATCAAGGGGATCTGTCAAATGCTTTCCAATTTTCCCAACCTAATATAACAGAGAGCCATCTTTCAAAGAAGCTCTCTTATGGTCCTATATTCTCCAAGTTCATTTTCAATAGTTGTACATCAACAGTGCTGATTTTCCTGCCATATGGTGGGGGGGTGCAGGCTAGGGGAGGGAGGGGTACTTTTGCCCAGTGACAGATTTGGCTTTTGGGTAGATTTCCAGTTTGGAGGTAGGCAGTACATCCACCCACAGGGTTTGGCAGTGCTCCATAAGCGGCCCCTTGACTTCCGTGCCTATAATCTGCCAAGAAAATTGTTCGAAATTAAGTGTAGTGGCGGTTCATGTCCATGTTGCCACGCCGTGTGCGACAGCAGCAGTGTGTCTGTTGGTGTGTTCCGTGTGTCACCAGCAGTGTTTTTTGGAGGGTTCTGTACACTTTGAGATAAAATGTTATTTTGTAAGCAATGGAAGTAATGTCATCTGTTTACTGTTTTTATATGTGTGGCATATTTTGAATTCAAGAATAGTCATTAGTTTTTTTTTAAAGCAGGGAATCAGTTCAGATAGATATGGAGCCCCCACGCAATCCTGATTTGTCAGGATGTGGCAAGACTTGGAGAGAAACTGTGGGGTAAAATTGATAATGACCAAAAACAGGGGACTCATCTGCTTAAACCAGAGAGTGAATTAGATGGAAAATTGATTGGCTGGCTGAGAAGTAAATGAAAGTTGAAAGGTAGTTGATAGATGGAATGATAACATAGTGTAGACTCTTCTGTCCCAATGATGCCTAACATTTAGTTTGCATTTGCTACCTCTAGAATCACACACTGTCAACTCTCTTGATGTATTTCAAGGACCCGTGTATGCACCTTTGACTCCCAAATTATATTCTTACTGTCGCAACTCTTTGCTCACAATCTAAATCCTGCAGGGTCACGTGACACCGCCGCATATTGATATCATTCTCCATCGCCGCTGCTCCTGCGCAGCTGAAGCCACTTCGCAAAGTTTCCCTTTCTGATTGCACCGGAGAGCAGGAGAGTCTCTGCTGCAATTACCGATGATTATAAGGCTCAGTCATCACAGTTGGTCTCGTGATTCAAACAGTGATCTCGATCTTGTGGACTTTAATTAAATAGAGTTGCATTAATTAGTAACATCCAGCTTAATTGTCCCCAGTTTAATCCATCCATTTAGAGTCCACTGCCGCCTGCTTACCCAACAATTGCACAATTTGTCATATACACAGGTTAGTTGCAATGGAGGGAGGGGTGGTGGTGGTGGTGACGGTGGTGGGGTTATGGGCAAACCCTGTGGGTGGATGACGTCGTTGCTTCACTGTGTCGCAACCATTTTGGCTCAGGTAGATGCTCAGGGGAGTGCAGTTGCCACAAACAACACCAAAAGTCAATTTCCTCCTATGTTGCCCGGTAAAAAAACGAATCGTTTATGTTGTCCAGTTTTGTTATTCTAATAGTAACAACAGTGTTATCACCTATGATAAGCCAGTGAGGTCTGTCTTTATTCAAGCGAATCAAATGAGGTAAGCAATTTATCACAGAGCACAGAAAAGAAAGAAAGAAAGGAAATATGTGTTGCATGCTCAAGACACATGATTTTTGTTCTTGTTTCTTTTGTGTGTCGCGGTCTGCTGTTCCATTATGAAACTTCCACTGATTTCATCTTTTTTGTGGTCTGACTAATCTGGACTTTGATGATTTTTGAAATGAAAAAAGAAATCAGTCAAATGAATACATGGGAGCCGCTCTTGGCTGATTGCCATCTTTGTATTTTACATACAGTATGTGAACATTTTTTTTCTTGAGTAATGTTTTAGATAAGCATAGAAAACAACCAAGAATTACTTTCTTGGGCATAATTGCACATTGATTGTCTGTTGCTCCTGGTGACTTGTGCGGGTGTGGTTTTGAAATCGGTTGAGATAGATATGGAGCCCTCACTCAATCCTTATTTGTCGATTATCAGACCCGGCAGGACTTTGAGACAAACAGTGAAGTAAAATTGATTACGACCCAAAACAGTAAATACAGCATAGTCATCTGGAGGATGGGACAATGCATCTGCTTCAACCAGAAAGTGAATCAGATGGTTAACTGATGGATGATTGATACTGGCTCACGTGAAAGCCAGCAAGTCTTTGCACCAAAGATGGCTCACCACAACAAATGTTCTATGATTGAATTACCTTAAACATCAGGACCTCAACAGTTGGATTTCAATGTACACCTCAGGATACTGCAAGCACATTCTTTGGAAAATGATTGCTCCAAGTAAGAATGTTACTTGTGGATTTTTCATTTTCTTCATGAGAGTCCGGCCAAAAGATTTATACAAAATCCCCAAACATACAGAGAATGAATCCCCTCCATTTTTAGGTTAAACAGTAGTATGAGAGGGATTAATATACCCAAAGTAGCGACAGATTGCATAGGGCACTCCACTGACTGAGGAATGAACGGAAATTGATAGATTGTTGATAGACAGAATGACAACAGAGTGTAGACATTTCCGACCCTGGGATGCTAATATTTTATTTGGGTTTGCCACCTCCACCTGCACAACCACACACTGTCAACTTTCTTGATGTGATTTAAGCACCCATGCCGGCACCTTAGATTCACAAAACATTCTTACAGTCGTGACTCTTTAAATCGTACTCACAATCTAAATCCAGCAGGTTCACCAGACACTGGTGCCAAATGATCCATCGCTGCTGGTCCTGTGCTGCTGCACCTATTACGCAAGCATATGTTTTTTGTATTTTTCACATGTGAATATGATTTGGATTTTTAATGTAATATTTTCTTACGAGTAATTCTGTGTAATTTTGTGGATATGTTTTTTATTTGTTTTTTTCTGAGCATAGAAAACACCTAGAATTAATTTCTGGGGGATAATTACACTTTGATTGTCTATTGCTCCTGGTGACTTGTATGGAAATGACCTGAATGGTATTTCACATTTTCATGTCAAATGAAATATGGGGTTGGGTTGGTTTTGCTGAATTTTTTGAATGTGTTTAGTCTATAGCAGGGGTGATGGCAAATGCAGAATTTCTTCTGGGATCAATCCGGTATGTTTGGTCCAGATTTTGATCCTGATAAATCTCTTAAATCATTTACTGTTGCACATAATTTGATTTTAACCTTCACTGCTCACATCATGATCTTACACAGGCTTACGCTGCTAATGATTTGCTAGATAAATAGATAAAGTTAAAGCACTTGACACAGATGCACCTGGTATTTCATATCATTCTGTGCATGGAAGCCCTCATTAAGATGGCAAATGAGACAGAATTCAACTTGTCATTCAACTTCTCAAAATGATATCACGTCTTTTTTATTACTAGTCACAGCTGTAGGAATGAAATTAGCTCTAAAATCTACATAACCACTTTTTCCAAGTACGATTGGTGGATGAAATAGACCTGGGAAAATCTGCGGTCAATTAGGATGGAGATAGGCAAGGCAAGGCAAGTTTATTTGTACAGCACAATTCATACACAAAGTAACTTAATGTGCTTTACAAAGGTGAGAAGAAAAGCACATTTAAATAACAGTCAGATTTCAAAGGCCAGGAACAAAAATGTTGAACATTGATAGAATAATCAATAATTTCATTAAAAAGCAAAAAGCGCAAAAAATCAAATAAGACACTCTTAGATTTCATATGCACATGTTAATCGAATAGTTTTCAGCTCAGTTTTTGAACATTTGCAGTAGGATCACATGGTCCACTGTGTCAAAGGCAGGGCTCAGGTCTAGCAGGACTAAAACTGATACTTTACTACTACTACTACTGACTACTCTTCTTTTAGAAGAGGCTAAATGACAGCAGTTTTCAAGGCTTTTGGAAATGTTCTATTCTGAGAGGAGATATTAACTAAGTGAGCAAGTTGTGGTACCAAACTGCTCAACACAGACTTGAGACCTCTAGTGGGTAACCCATCAAAGCAGCATGTACATGGACTCACACCGGAGATAACATCTTTAATTCTTTTGTCAGTGACAGATGTGAAATGCGTCAGCGCTAGATGTCTGGCTGGCAGCACAGATGACATTTGCATTGTGAAAATTATTGCATTTTCAATGCCTTAGACTTTTTCATTAAAGAAAATTGCAAACTCATTGTGCTTATATGTACAATTGAACTCTAAGGTCATTGAAACTGGAGGGTTTATGAATCTCTTTACTGTAGCACACAGAAGACATGAGCTGTTACTACAGCTTGTGAACAGGAATCAGGAATCTTTATTTTCAGTACAACAATTCCAGCCGTAATTTCGCTACACAATGTGAATTGTTGTAATGACAACAAAGATTCCTTATCCTTGATTCCTGATGATTTGAGAAAAAAAAATCTTTCTCTTATTCTAGGTAAAATTTGGTTGAACACACTTGGAATGTCTTTGAAAATCGCTCAGCTTTCCTGCAGTCCCTTTTCTGTGCTCCAACCGAGTCAACATTTCTCCATGGCGCTTTTCGCCTATCTAAAGCTAAACAAAATGAGCACTGAAGTCTTTAGTTCATGGTTCGTTTCCCTCCCCGGTTAAAACAGAAGGCTGAGAGCCCCATGATGGATTAGCCCTCTCCTCCACTCTCTGACTTTTTGCAATATTTAGAATGTTTTCAGCCTCTAAGAATGTATCTCAAATGCAAATGAGACAAATACTGGTAGCTTAATGCTTATCATCAAGGACAGTTGTAAGAACATTGTGGAGATTCTTAAGATTATGGTGATCAATCATTCTCTTCTCTAGGTTTCTTTTCACTTCATATTTCATGCAGCAGCCTCTGTAGTGACTTGAACGTTCTGAAATCCAAATGCTAAAATTGGGCATAACAGCTGATTTTGACACAGAGAAGAGGCAAATTCTGATTGATGACTCAAACACAATCCATAACTCAATTAATCGTTGGTCATTACGTTATACGTATGTTGTGTCAGAAGTTTAATTGATATAGAAAAGCACAAATAGAGGGTATGGGGAATGAGTTTTAGTCTTAATTCTTTTTTTCAAGCCAGTGTCAGTCAGAAAGAATGCATTTCTTTTGGGGGTGGAATCGTTTTTCCTCCTCGACAAGTAAAGGGTTTATAGCTTTCAAGACCTTAGTGCTCCTGCCACCTCTGTCACAGTGAAATGGATGATAACACAAGGAGGTAGTATGTTTGCTTTTTGGTGTATATATATATACCTGTATATATATATATATATGCACACGCATGTATGTATGTATGTATGTATGTATGTATATATGTATGTATGTACTGTATGTATGTATGTATGTATGTATGTATGTATGTATGTATGTATGTATGTATGTATGTACATTTTCACGCATTCCAGCTACCGTCTAGCTATGTCTAGCTACCAGTTTAATTCCTCGTCCTAGCCATAGAAATGAGATCTACTCTGAAAATAACATAATAGCTATTCCTAAGTATGAGTGTGTACATAAACAAAGCAGCTCCTCATCACTCACTCAGCGAAGGATAACCAATAGCAGAAACGTGTCAACATCTACATGATCCACTGTTCTTTAAAAGCCTGCTGGTTCAGAACCCATTCAGATCTCAATCAGTCTAAATGTTCATATTTCCTGCCATCGACACTCTTGTTTTTGATCTTCTTGGCAGGTAATAAGACATCTTGACAAGGACTACCGGTAATTTTATAGTGCTGTTTGTTTTCCTGTATTGCAGCTATGACAGCAACAAAATCTTTTTCTTCCTTGTTTGTTGATAAAACCCTAATGCACAGAGTCGTCTTAGTTTTGCAAGTGACTGCAAATTTAAGTCCTCAATAAAGTGCAAACAGACAGGCAACAAGGACGGCTGTCCATGGCGATATATACAACATAATTATCTTATGCGATGATCACTTGTGCAGATATACCATGCATTGCAGATTTCAACTAACTAACGATATAATACCGATGACCCGTGCTCCCTAAATGGCATGACAAATGTCAAACTGTGCAGCCATAGAGAAGATGTGAGAATGACATTGATGACATTTGTGGGTAACTATTCAGAATATTTTGCAACTGCGGACTCATGGTCCCATGAACACACTACACAGCTCATGTTTGACAAAACATTCAGCTTTGACCACAACAAAATTCTGTTTACTACAGTTTTACACTTTGCAGTTTGTACAGCAAAGCGTTTCCATCAGCTGATTTAAAAAGATATTCCTATTTCAGCAAGAACAAAAATTCAACATCCACATATGGCGACGCATCTGACATCACTAATTTAGATATTTCAATTGACTGATAACTGATGGGGGATACATAAACACACTGACCACATGCTGGATATGATGTAAAAGATAAAACGTCAGACTGTTCTTTGATCAAACTCCAAATATCTGGCCAAAATATCTGTAAATATCTGGCCTAACATTTTGCTGCAAATCGTTTGTATTTGTCGGCTTCACTCTTGATAAACGCACAAGTATCGGACATCACCAATATGTCCCTCAGAGTGATTCTTTTGAATATTTTGCTTCACATAAATCAGAAAGAGTCTTTTTGTGTCCTGTCAATGCAACAACATTGCAGGTATGAATCATTTCTGTGCCTCAAAGATTACCTCTCAATCAATTTGTCACTGTTTGCAAGCAGGCCAGTGATGGACTGCTGTGAGTTCCAGGTGGAGTCCTTTGACTTGCCTATTGAGTGTTGTCAATGAACTCGATGTATAGAGACTGGATGGCAAGAGCAGTCTCTCCATCATAACATGCAGCAGTTTGCATATTCAGGCTGAAGACCAAACCTATGCGGAAATGTAACACATCCACTCTGCTGATACATGTTTTAATTTTGTCTTGTGCTTTTTTGGTCTGCATCCCTCACTGTCACAGACAATAATGATAATTATTACACAATCACTGGCGGCTGTCAAGGTTGCCAAAGGGGAGCTGGCAGCAGCCTACAAGGACACAATCCAGGTTGAAGACAGCTATCTGTGGAGAATTTAGGTCTGTCTCTACTCGCTAGAATGCAAACTTTCATGTTAAAGAGGGGGATTTCTGGATGAGTTTTTTTCCACACTTTGATGTCTGGAACTCTTGGCAGCTTAAATTTGTGGTAATAGTTCAATAACGATGAATCAGTTTCTCCTACCTGCTTCAAATGCACTGCCAGAATTCAATTTTCATTGGCCCGTCTGCTTACTCAAACACTCATGACAAATATGAGTGCAGCTTTGACATTCAATCGAGTAATCATTCATTCAGAAATTCTAATTGTCAAACACACGCTGGCTCACTAACATGCCGCATTCTTGAGTCATTCTGTGTAATTTGATCGACTCTGATAGGATGGCACAAAACCAAATTGGTCTTTACAGTGTGTGCGCCAAGAATTTCTCATTTTTTGGCAATTCCATGGTTCCCTGGAGTTATTACAAATTTTGATGCATTTGCATTTGGTGCAATGAAGAAATTTGGATAATGTGTAGATGTTGTGATTGCAAACATATCCGATGGCTATCATTAACTCTTAACTTGAAGAGACATTTGTCATGTAAAGATATATGTGAAAATCTAAGTGTAAAACTGAAATGTTTATGAGTCAGCCAGATGTTTCCCCTCAATTGGACATTTGATATTGCATATGCAGCGCGTGTGATGTGCTTCTTCTCTTTTGTGCCATCATTTGCACTATTCATTTGAAAAGACAAATATTCAATTTTTCTTCTTCTAGCTGCGAGAACATATATTAAATTTGACATTTCATGCTATGACTGACTGATAAATTAATCATGAAAACAATTACCTGTTATAGCCTCTCATGCTCTGTTGCACACAATACCTGTCATGTGCTGACCTTCCTTTCCAAAGCCCAATTTTCTTATCTCTGGGCAATTCTGCCCCACCCCACATATCAGCCAGAGCTCTTATGCATTGCCAGGTCTCATAACTAATTTTTAATGCAGAACTGCTACTAAATGACATTTGAGACTCAAAGCTTGATGTGATTTGTTGAGAAAGACTTTACACTTATTAACCCTGGTGAACGGTCTGGTTTGTATTGGTGGCAGTGGTGCCACACAATGTCAAGGTCAGAGCCATCCAAAACAAGCCACCAAACAAAAAAAATATATCACATTGATTCTCCATATAGTTGTCAGGTAACAGGTGAGAGCCCAATGCAGGGCCAGGGCAGGGTGTCTGTAAAGAGAGAATGTTTCACTCCAAAATTTAAAAGGCAAGCTCCAAAGCAGGCAAGGTTGGGGAAACAAGCAGGCAGACGAGAGAAGCGGATAGCCAAAAACAGCATTGAGGCAAGAGGTTTAGTCAAAATTTGGTTCAGATCAATTATTCACTGATGAATATGCAGGCAGAAGACCTGTTGGTAGGTAGATCAATTAAACATAATGATCAGATACAGCAGCACCTAAATTCACAACAAGACGAGCTGTTATAGGCAGCAGATGTTCAAGCTGATTGAGTCAAGGAGGAATGAATGTCCAAAAAAGGGCATGAGTGTAGCCCACCTGCAAATGCACCTTACGAACATCACATCTTCGCCCCAGCAGAGGTTGACAGAATTTTCCTCACCGACAGGGATCTTGACAGTTATCAAATGCAATTTGAGATCCTTGTGTAATTCAATGGATTTCATCTCTGTCAAATGGGGAAAATACTTGTCTTCTCTTGCAGTCAGAAGCTGAGAATATTTGATCTTTCTGATTTTGTTGGAATGGGGATCATGTTTCTGTGCACCAAATTTTCAAGAAGTAATCAACGCAACATGTGAATCATGAAGTTTGCCTACTACAGTGAGTTGCACTTACTGAAAGCCAAATTTTCTTTTCTTTTTTTAAATTTGACACTATTGAATTTGAGAGTACAGGCACAAAATAACATCCACAGCCCGGCAAAGGTTTTGAATGCTGCTCTCACTGTGTTTGATTTGAGAGTCATTACACATCTAAGGTAGCATCAAACTGTTCAAATGCCCAACAAAAGTATGTCTTGTTGCGAGAGAACATTGAACAGAAAAATTTGAAACCTACTGGACATTCTGCAGACAAAGCAGACCAGTGAGCGGCTCTTGCCTCAAAGTAAAGCTGGGGACACACTACACAGCTTTCACAATTTTTGCAGACACACTGGTCGCAGCATGTTTTTGTATTGCCACAAAAAGAAAAAGAAAAAAATGGAGATCATACACAAAACACTGAGCTGTGCCTGGGGAAACCCTGACAACATAATTTGTCAAACCACATTTAGGACCTTACACAAACAATAATGACCTCTCCCACAAACTGTTGAGTTTTAAGGAATAATCTGGTGGTGGTAATACACTAAGTATTTTTTGGCAAGTAATTGGCAATGTACTGTTTTGACTCTTTGTTTGACGTCCCTCTACTTTCGGGCACCTTCCGACACTGGTTTTCACAGAATATTAGTGGGGTTAATCAGCTGGTCACTACCCAACTACGTCCAGCATTGTCACAAAAAGTTCTTAAAACCCGACTGCGTCCAAAATTGTCTCAGCAAGTTCTAAAAATGTTTTATTGACTGTGAATGTGGCTGGGTCGGCAGATATGCGTCTTTACCCCTTGCCCACTTACAGATGTTTGTCTCGACCCGCCCAACATGGGATGGTACCTAAACAGGGCAGCTTTGGATCTGCTTGGGAAGCAGAGGGTGGGTGGTTCAATTCCCAGGCGGATCAAAGGCGCGAGGATGAGGAGACTCAGTGTGTGCAGCCACATTGCTCATAATTTCTCCCCTAAACAAAAGCTGTCTTTCTCCTGCTTCTTCATCTGGCAACCCTGTTATTGTGTCCTTGGCTCCTCACGCGCTATGTTGTGTGCTCGTCATTTCACTTGGTCCCTACAGTGGCTTGCCAGTTTCCAACAGTCTACACAATATGCCGCCATTGTTTTTGTCATCAATTTGCATGTGTGCAGGCAGTATTGTTCCCATAGTCAATGAGATGAATTACTCTCCTATGTTTCCAACTGAGGCCAGGTCGCTCCTGCTGTATCTTAAAATCATTTCATTAAATAGAGAATTTTGTAATAAGATAACATGAGAGAATGTTTGCAAATGGTACAGGGCAAGTGAATCATATGTAACCACACATCAGTCTAAATTTAATTTCACATTCCAACTTATCTTATCTCCATGAATAGCAATGGCCACAGTGGGCCGTACGTGCAGACAAGCAGAGACAGAATAAGAGAAGTGTCATCTCTATCTTCTTGGGGAGGAAAAAGACCTTGATGTATATCTGGCTTTGTTCTTCCAGCAATTATCACCAAGATTTCATTTCCACCCAGTTGGATTATTTGATTTCTTTTCTTTCTTGTTTGGTGTAATAGTCTGTGTGTAGCCATCCACTTCATGGTTATTATGATCCATCATTGTCATGCAATTCCGATTTTTATTTTTGGTCTGTCTGTGAATATGTATATGATGCTCAGATGAAAGGCATGGCCATCATCATAAAAAAGGGACAATAGGACCTTTTCATTTACAGGCTGCAGAATTTAAATGGTTTCTATGAGCATGTCTACCTACAGGAATAATTCTTTTTGATTGCAGCCGTATCCAGCTGGGAAATGGCAATACCATGATGCAAGGGAAACTAAAAGTACAAGTCCCCGATTTCCTCTGGGATTCTGATTGAATCCGACAGAATCTTTGGCAACCACTTTAGCCTTGGCAGCATCTCCCAAGGTCGTCCACTTGTGGATGTCCCAGACTCCATCTGAGGACTTACCTGATGTTTGATTTGTTTATTCATTTATTTATTTATTTTGCAAATGCCACACTGTCTCTGTGGCACCTGCACCCCCACAATTCCAATTCCTCTTCCAGACTTCATTCCTGTGACAGTACTTTTTACTTTTACTCTTTAACAGCAGCAATTCATCAGCATTGGTTTAGCCCATGAGTGCCATTCACTTCCTGACAAATGGGGCATAGAAATAGGTGTAGGGTTTAATTTCCTCCTCCAGAGCCATGCAATTAGAATTATATCCGTATGATAAATGTGATCGTATTTTTGCTTTTTTTTAATCATCATTTCATTGTATTTTTATTATTTATTTATCGTTTCAGTCTTGTGTCCCATAGTGATTAAATGTACTGTGGAAAATTGCACATTTTTCGTTTCTTTCACTGCCAGTCAGTTTGTTTGTTTATTGCTGTTTTTCGGTGCCATGTGTTGGGCTCTAATGTATTACTAATCATCAGGGGCATGTGTGAGGGCATGTGCAGAAATTATATTAAGTTTGCTTACTTTTACAGGCAATTGAAAACATATTTAACATGTATTAAACACATATTACAAAATTAATATTTGAACTATTGCTATATTGCAAGTCATTTGCAAGTTATAGATGCACAATATATTTGCTCTTGGCTTCCTTTTAAGAAACACTACTAAACTGTCAATTTGTCCTTTTTGTAAAGGAGAGTATCTCACATGTATCACTAATTCTGTCTTAGAGATGGGAAAGCTGTGCTTCACACATCACTCAACACCTCACATTTAATTGGAACCAGTGCCAGTGTGAAAATGCAGTGGATATTCGCAAAACACACAAAAAGGTGCAGCAATCAGCAGAGGAAATGTGCGTTATGTTAACACTGGCACAACATGAGAGAACCAATTTACACAATTTGTCCTACAATTTGTGGGCAATGTACTGAATGATGTTATTCTGGTTGTGGGTAAACTCAATGACATTTAATCATCTAACATATAAATATTTTTAGATTGCTTGAATGAATCGATCAATATTAAAAAAAACCCAAAACACCTACCTATACTAACGACTAACTTGCGAGCTAACAGCAACAAGCAAGGACCACCAAAAGAAAACTGCTGTTGTTGCACATGACATCCATAGGTGCTTTGGTTATAGTTCAAAAATAATCTGAGCCACACATGTCATATAATGTAAGCAGGTTGGTGGAAGCTTCCACTGCCAAAGACGTGTTCTTAGTTTTTTAAATGATTTATGCCGACGAGCGACCTCTCCTTAGTTAGGGGTTCGCAAAACACTATATTACCTCAAATGAGAGTCTCATTTTTTCAACCTAGTAGGGAAATTTTCCGGATGATTCACATCCCACGTCTCGCCAAGAGAGAGCTCTGCTTACTGACCGTGAGAATTAGACCGCGGATACGATGCAAGCTGTTGTCCTTGCAGGGTGTCAAGAACCATTCTCTGGTATTACTTTGAGGAGCTTGTAGCTCAAGAGGGACCTTGCTGGAGCTCATCAGTGCTTCATTGAAGTGACCCAGACAAAGAACATTAGGAGAGGTTGGAGAATGTGTCTGTGTTGCCCCCAGCATGAGGAGACAGGCTCTTTAATGCCGACAGCAGTGGCAAGGGCAGCGACAAATCTGAAAGAAAACAGCTTTAACGATACGATGGTGGCTCCCCTTGCAATCAAATGTGAGTAGCACATTCTTCATGCTGCAGATTTATTTTTCAGTGTTAGGGGTGGGCTTTTCCAAATTGTTTTTGGGATACGCAAACGTATGAAATGGAGTGAACGGATAAGATAACGTAGAATGAAATGGCAAAGCATAGCATAAGCTACCATAAGGGAAGATAACATACAACAATTTGCCTTCAAAAATGGGGGGCAGGCGTCATGCTATGTAGGAGAACTTGAGATCCCTGGTCCATTTCTAGAGTAGATGCAGCTCCTCACATGCACCTTTCCTGATCAACTTGTGTGTCCCTGCTATCAAGGTGTGAATGGGTGAACAAGAGGTCGCTGTAAAGTGCTTTCCTAAATACCCTACTTAAATAAAAGTGTCGTCCATTTAACATACTGTAGGTTGGAGTCGGAGCAGATGGTTATTTTTATCGCCATGGCCCTGTGTTCTACACTGTATTTTGACATGAGGGCTCCAGCTATAGTACCTACCGTGATGAGAAAAAGAAAGTAAATCATTATATTAGGGAGGTTCGTGATCTGTGTGAGCAAAAGTGTTGGGAAAACATGGGTCAAATCAAAGTTGGTAGGGGGGCCACTGTGCATGCGCACATAAGGAAATAATTGTATTTTTCTACACAGCTTGGGTGAATACTCGATTCTGATTGGCCGTTACTGGTCATGTTAGCGGTCATTATTTTCGGATAATGACCACTCCACTATCAATGATGACCCGCTGTGAAATCAAAGCCTCAGAATGGCACCAGCTGCGCTCATATCAGTCTGCACCTCTGCATTTACCCGGTAGTTCCCGGTAGTTGCTTTCGTATTGTTGACAGGGTTACACTTCTTCACAGAACAAATTTTAATATCAATTTCAACATATTAGGGAAATATGAAACTTTCAATGTGTGAGAAAGTATGAAATGTGTGCTTCCAGCCACAGCCACAAGCAAACGTCAGGGGGAATGACAGAAGCGTTGACTTCAGATTTCCAAAATATGTCCCATTCACCTTGTCCAACTTCATCTTTGAATTGTACCAAACTTACCGGACAAATTTACTCTAAATAGGCCAATGACCCCTTGTTTTATCCATTCAAATGATTCACAGACAGCAAAGTACCTGTAGCCATGAAGGCACTGTTTTCTTGTGCGGGCGAAAGTCGCCTACACTATTGCAGAAAAATAAAAGCAGCCTTGTATGGACTATTTCTGTCAACTGTCTTATTTATCAATGTATTAAGCCGTGTGATAAGTGGGATGATGACCTCCAGCGCGTTCATTATCTCTTACATAATATTGTATTAAGAGGTTTGGAGTCATTCTGCCATTGACTCTGATTTAAGAGATATTTACACTGCACTGCATTATTTTCCCAACAAGATACAGTATATCTGCAATTGTCTTGCAATCCAACTCTCTGAAGTATTTATGATTTAAGTGGTTCTTGACCTCTTTGGAGGCACTGATCCTCACCAGTTTCATATGTGCTTTCACCGAACCCTTGTTATGATGGCCTAGCGGGGCGTGTCATCACAAATCATATGAGTTGGGTGTGCGCCTTGACCTTAGCTGAACCCCCGCGACTGACTCAACCAACCCCAGTGGTTCGATCGAACCCAGGTTAAGAACCAGTGGTGTCGCATTTCTAAAATATTCTGGTACATTATCATTGCTTTTCTCTGGTTCCACATTTTGCCGTCATCCATACACACATCTGAGTTGAAAACATGTTGTTCTAGAATGTGCTTTCCAGATTAATTCCATTTTCCAGTAGCGGAAGGGATGATTATCTGGCTGAACTTATGGAAACGAATAATGACAACATGCCCAAGTGAGCTTGACTGACTCTGACCCTTCACTTTTTTACATGGGCAAGTTGTCAGTTTGTCCAGCCTTTGATAATAGACAGAAAATCAGTTCTCTGTGAGCATCAGTACCTATTTTCGCTGAGCCCTACAAACTGTCAGTAGATAGCAACATTTCAAATGACAGCCGCTTATCTGAGCAAGCTCCAGTGCATTCGCCCAGGGTAGATTTGGTGATACACCAAACACATTACTGCTGGAAGTTCAGCATCTTTCTCCAAGGCGTTACACCATATGGATGTTTTCTGAGGACGTTTAGTTTTGTCCCCACGTGAAGCCAGTATGTCCCGAAGTGCGCCCTTGGTTAATAGGCCTGCACCTATCACTGTTTGGAAAAGACATTGTTTTAAGATAAAACACTACAGTTAGCCTGAAAGAGAAAACACTGATGGACCAAATGGAGGCAAACAGCAAGCATACAACAACACTCTTTTTCATCTAACAGTACTGCAGTACTGCAGTACAGTAGGCTTTATTGCATAGCATTAAAATGTTGTACCACTCACCATTAATATATGTAGAAGTTCAGTGTACATGAAATTAGATAACATCATGGGGAAACCTCAGCACAACACTGGGAAAAAATACCCAATGATAATAGGTGCTATGTGCCCTGCATCCAATTAACGTGGTACAGGACTAGTTCAACATGTATTCATGACAGCCCTTTTTGTACACTTACTCAGGTGAAACAGGAAAAAATTAATTACAGGTGATTCAGTTGTTGATTTTAATTGGAAAACATTTAATCCTCTTACATGAAGTTCAACACATGCAGCAGTGACTGATAAATTCAGTGACAAAATCTAGGTAGGTTAAGTAAGCGAACAAAACAATTTCTGCATTTTTTGCTTCTCTGGATATTTCCATATCCTATCGTTGTCAATTGGCTCTACACATTTCAGAGATTACAATGCATTCTAATTATAATAAAGCAAATGTTGTGTTGGGCGAGCACAGTTGGCAGAATGCAAATGAACTAGCATGGAGGATGATGGCCCCAATTAACGCTTTTGGCTGGTCTCACCCCTGGAAAAATTAAACATGAGAATTGATTTTAAATGGTTGTTTCATCTCCATTTTAAGATCATAGGAAGTCTTTTTCTAATATTTTTTCATCTACAAACATACAGTATGTTACATATGTATTCTATTTATCATTTCATGGCATATCCAGTTCAATTACTGTTAGATAAAGATATAGTTTTTGCAGTATCTCTGCAGCTGCTGTCGAATATGTGTTTGTCATTCTGTATGTTCATGTTAGTGCTTGGTCCGACTGAATTCACTTTTTAGATGATTGATTTGGGGCAGTCTGAATAATTCAGCATTGTGTTGCCAGTCAAACACTTATGTGGCAGCTATTATATCTTATGTAACAATATTACATATGTGACAATGAACTTTTCACTTGTGTCACATTTGTATGTATAATAACCACTGAATACAGCAAAATAATCTGAGAGACTGTGAAAAAGCCAGCCATCACATTCAGACTGACTTGTACAGATTTACTGCATGCCATCATGCATTGCATGACATAAAAAAGAGAAAACATTTAAAAACTGCAAGACATTTAATGTTTTCTTCCCAGTTATCGATGTAACACGAGGAAAAAGGCCAAAAAGGCACCAGGTCAAAAGTGACCTCAGTAGTGTTTTAATTGAGGGGGGCAGGGATGTGTGTGTGGGTGTGTGTGTGTGTGTGTGGTGGTGGTGGTGGTGGGGGGGCATCGCTTGTCTGGATGTGGCAAACATAATGACAGTGAAGGATGGTGGCACCCTAAGTCCTTCCTGGTGCGACATTAGTCATCATTGCCAGTTCAGTCGTTTCAGGGTTAGAGCAGATATTCATCATGGGCGGACTGGAGAGACTCTTGTTGAATGAGGGAGGATGGGATATTTATGGACAAAGGAGGCAAATATCACAGCTGCCAGTGGTTGGAAGCGGTTGCGTTGAGTTAGATCATTGGTGACCTCAGTCATTTCTGACTAGTGACACGTCAAAAGAAAAACCATCAAGGACTCCCTGTCTATGCCATGACAAAGAAATATGTGTTTATGATCTTACATCAGAAAAGTTGTAATACATCATACGTCTTAAGCAAGAGATACCGCCCCGAGATTTGCCACGCGTAAACACTAGCGCCTATCATGCATCCAGAGAGACATCGTATTGTGCAAAGCCATGGAAGCTTGAAATTAAGTATATATGCAAAGGCATGTGTATTGTTTTTCATGTTTTTAAGATGGCCTGCTGCGCAATGGCTGCTGGTGTTGTTCCTTTTTACGCTGTATTACCATAATGTGATGACAGCTATCCAAGCTGCAACATGTTCAGTTTAATGCCGCCAGAAATATGACCATATCTAGGGATTTACAAGCCCTAAACTGTCTTGAAAGCCACTGATCTTATGATGTTTACATTAGCACAGGAGCATGCATTTACCTTTCTCAGACATGATGCTTTCTGTGCAATACCACCAAAAAATCACACTCATTTGCTGCTGCAAATGAGCATGTTCCTTACACAGAGCCGCCGGTAATTCAATGCGGACACCAAGAGGCGCCTATCCTAACATTTAAAATGATAAAATGTAGGGAAACCACGCAACAAAGCATTAATTAAACAAAACAAGATCAATTTTGTTTGTTTGAAGCAATACCAGCGAGACACTTGTTAAAAACAAAAGGAAAACTGCAGACATCACTTTTTAATTCAATTTTCAAGCATCTCCTCTTGCACAGTTAATTACTTTGGTAATTACTGTATCAATTGGTCTACTAGCAGATGATTTTGTGGGAGAGTAAACACTAAATAGCGTTCCGCTGACCCCTCTGCTGTAATCTCACTTCTAGCTTATTGACAATATTCATAAGATACCGGCACTTACAAATTCCTCTAGTGCTTGAATCATCAAACAGCCACTGCGGATATGAAGATGTACCTTTTGGGGTGGGGAGCATTGAAAATAGGCCTTTTGATGAGGAACCTGCAGTTTGACACCATAAAGTAGAGCATTATCGCTTTGTCTTTGTCAAATTGTACACATTTATAAATTGTGACATCCCACTTTGCACATCATACACTGTAAATGTGTAGGACACAGTCCTGAAACCAATCGAAACAACTGCTTTATAAATATCAAATGTTTTATTGATGTCTTCCCTTAGAGAGGATCCTTTTGCATAGCAAATGCACTGGAATTAAAGGTACCTAAAAGAGAATGTTTGAAAGAAACAGAATAGTTCACATTCACAACTGCACATGTTGAAAGAGGCTGACTACAGCAGGTCGTCCATGAATTTATTAAACTAAAAGTGGTAAAATAATTCCCTGGATGACCCTGATCTTTGGCAGCAGCAAGTACAGCAGAATTCTACCTTTGGTTGATTACGGGCAGTCGCTTGCATTTTTCTAAACATAAATTTCCTCAAAATGGAATTATGTAGGAGTGAATGCATCATCAGCCTTCGACGCTCTTTATGAAACGTCCTTTGAGAGCAGAATTCTTGATTTTTGCAGACAAAACAAATGGTGATATTCACCACAGATGTACACAAAAATACTTTCCCTCTCTCTTTCTGCTGCGACTGAGTGAGCTGGAGCTTTTAGATTAATCTGAAGTTAAATTTAGGGGAAAAAAAGGCATCTTAGACAGCTATAGTCAGTGTGATGGAAATGATTCAGAACCATCCTTGCATTCAATTCCTGCTGTTGTATGTGCATGTTCCCAGGAGGCATTCAAAAGACAGATGGGAAGGAGATTAAATGTGAAAGAGAAACCTGGGATATCCCTAACAACACTCTAAACAAGATTTGAAGTCAACATCATCGGCTGCAATCGATGTACAGATGCTGTTAAACTATGTAGCAGTGCGAGTGTCGTGTAGTCATCAATCACGTTGTATTTGCACATCCATCTCACCCTTTCAAAGAGGCCTGGGTGAGTTCACACAGCCTCTACAATCACGTTACACAAGGTGCTGTGCCACTGTTCTGACAGTGAGGTAACATAATGTAACGCTGGGTCATTACTCAGAGAATCGAGCAGTGCCGTTTAGCTATATGGCGTAAACCTATAGCGTTTCTATAGCCCTATAGCCCATAAATTATAAAGATAGATAGATAGATAGATAGATAGATAGATAGATAGATAGATAGATAGATAGATAGATAGATGAGATAGATAGATAGATAGATAGATAGATGGATAGATGTGATTGAAACTCATCATCTCGTCAAACCACCTCTGCATTTATACCCATCAAAAACAACAAAATGTAAAACAGTGAAAGCAAGACAGCATGTGTCCTGTAGGAATCTATTGGCTCTGAAACTGGTTGATAACAATATTTCTCAGGAGCATACTTTTTTGTGATTTATTTGGTAAAAGCGCGAACAAGGCATCAACAGGGTCAGTCTTTGAAATATCTGTAGTAAACACTTAAATTTAATATATAAACCACTTCATTCATGGTGGTTTATATGATGTTATCTCAACCACCGATAAGTCTGCTCCCAGCTGGTTCAACCGAAAGTTCACAAGCATGATTTCATCTGCATCTGCATTACTGTTTAAGAGGATAATGCTGCATCTATGGAATCATAATATAATGACCCTAAAACCTGAAATGTTGGTAGCTGAGGAGGATAATTTACCAACATTATTTTTGGCAATGAAAAAAAAAGCAGCTGCGGTGATGTTTTTGGCACAATTCTTTTTACTGGAGGTTCAATTAAATTCATGGGGAACTGAGGACAATTCATCCATTATACGAGATATGACTGAAAAAATCTCAAGACATAGTGAGGACATCTTGATCTTGAGAGGGACCTACACCTCCTCATGAAAAAATTGAATGGAGAGATAAAGAATATTGAATGAGCATAATCTACTTCAAGCAATCATCCCCATTGACCAAATCCCATTAGCGAACAAATCCTCTGTGTGGTTATGCTGAGTTAATTGAGATTCAGTGTGTGGAATTGATCAAGCCGTACCACTGCATAATGCCTTCAATCACAGGCCTTTATTCTTGCCTCTTCAAAAATAATAATAGTATCAATAATAATAGTTGTCCTAATAGTAGAACTACAACACAGTGTTGGCAAATGCAGAAAAAGTGTAGGAGTGTGGCACAATGAGAGGAAAATACAAACAGACCAAGAATGATACTAGAATAGATACTAGAATGAGATAGTATGATTGTTGTGTATTTTTGTCATTGTGTTGTTTGTGTGAGTAGAGTATTGTTTTACCTTTTATCTTTGGAAATACTGCGCTCGCTGAGGCGTCTTGGACTTCCACTGATAAGAAAAACGAGTGAGATTACACCTCATTTTTCTTCTCAATGGCAACATTTTCCTCTCCGTTGCCAGTTGTAATTATGCCCTCCAGACTTTTATACAGTAGGCTCAGGAAGTGGAGTCTGAAGAAAATAACACTGGCTGAGTCCAATACCCCAATGGACCATTTGCTAGAACTATTGGGAGCAATGCAGCAAGACAGCCACGTTTATGTGGTTAATTAAATATTATATTTGCAGAAAAAAACAGGGAAAGAGAATAATTTCAGCTCTCTGAGCACCTCAGGAATCTTGCATAATGGCCTTTATTGTTATGAGCCATTGGGATAAAATAACCCATATATGTCAAACCAAATCTGAAACTTGCCACAGCATATGTCATATCTCTCAAGTTGTAGCTGTAGTGATCAACATTAGATTCTGATAAATTGAGGAACAATTCCACACTAACAGCAATTGTAACATTTGTTACATTTAAAATAAGCTGTGTGCTATGCTGTCTATAACTGCAATTCACGAAAAACTAGGACAGACCTATGAAACAAGAAGTCCTGTTTTTACCAAACTCCTGGTAACCCTCACTTCTGTTCCTTGGGGAATTGGGGAAATATGATAAAAAGGAGCATAAAAACAAAAAAAAGGGCAAGACAAGTAATGTCACAAACAAACTCACTTAATGCATCTTGAAGTGACAAATATATTGCTGGGTCTACCCTTCAGACAAGCTTGCACTTTGATATAAATTCATTTTGTTTTTGTGAAATGTTTTTTTCATAAATATCAGTTGAACAGAGCTCTGTGGGGCGCAAACAATGAAAGAGGCTCAATGGACTCAAGCTTTGTTTGTGAGAGCCAGCTGGACTAATTCTTAACCCCACAATGGGGCTTAGTCAGTATCATAACAGATTTGGTTACTGGGACTCTCTGAATCCGGAGACGTCCTTGCGTCTCCGCAAGAAGAGCATCAATGACCTATTCCAGGAAAGAGGAACAATGATATAACTGTAATACAACATCTTTTATTTCAAATATTTCATGTGTATGAAGAAAAGTCGCCTCCAATTCCACTAAACTAATCAACACTATTGCCGCTTCCCTGCAATGGCTGTGGCCTTGTTGTGGATTTGTTGTCCTTTTTTGTCCAAAAAGTGCGTAAATATTATCAGTCTACATCTAATTAATAATGTTTTTTTTCATCATGGTCAAATCAGCTGCTATGCATTAATACAGTTCATATTCAGCAAGGAGCATCCAACAATGGAATCAATGTTTGCAAATGTTAATTTTCAAAGAGTGTTGCAAAAGGAATCAAGCTGTTTTGCCAGTTATATCTAGTGTATTTGTTCTTTGGTTACCGTTATTCAACAAAGGCACCCAAAAGACTTCATGATGGGTATCAATCAAAAAGCCACAACTCTGATGGATTCTTTCAATGAAATACGGGGAGTAAAGGGATGTTTCCTGCACTTTAACAACTGCAGGCTCCAATGTATGTAGGCTTCATGAAAAAGAAAGAAAAAGCACCTGTGCACACGAAGTCTCCTCTAAAATATGGTTTCCCTGCTCTCTGAAGTGAGGGGGGAAACATTAACAGCGCATATTCCACCATATATAATCATGTAAAATATTTTCCGGTGTGAGTCTGAAAATTGATTATAGTGAAATAGATTTGGGGTTAAATTCCAACACTGTTTAGCTCATCTCATGTACTTTTCTTCTATCATGACTATAATAACTAATAATGAGTGTTAACCACTATGCCACTGCAGCAGACCACTACTCGGCTGGACGCCATTTTGTACTGCCCCCCCCCCGAAAACGAAAAGGTAACAGTAAAATCCAGGTCCTCATTTACTAACCTTAAGTAGAAAAGTCTCTATTTGCGATTGTGCAAATGACCAAAAAGCACCAAAAAATCTGTATTAACGATTTGTGCAGAGACCAGGTTGCATGCATGCACGTACGCAATAGGTGATGATAAAAGTCACGTGCGTAACCGCCACACTCGTGCATGTTTGAGGTCATTTGCATGCAGAAACGCCCTCAAATGCCCTTATACGGTAGGAACAATTCCTATAATAATGCGTCAGTGGCGCAGACCTCCTGCTTGTAGGCTCCAAGCAGGAAGCTTCTCTGCAGAATTAACGGGTCGTGCGTTTCTCCTCCGGGCAGCAAAGTTAAACAGAGACACACTTGCATCGCAGGTTATTCGTGCATTGATTGACTGAAACCCTTTCCTGCTCATGTAACCCAATACACTGTGTGATGGCGCCTCTATTGCGATGTGGGCGCAATGTATGGCTCCAATAACGTTTGGGAAGCCGGTGATGGTGTGAAATCCTTAATTCTGGCTTGCTGGTCTTGTCTGTATTGGAACTGGATGTAAACTAGGGCTGGAGGAATTATTTCCTCCAACTCTGTCGGCATAATCCTCCTGGGGGTCGCTGTGGGTGCAATGTGTGTCCAATCTCTCGCTGAAATGCCCTGGTGGCCAAACAGCCCATCGTGGACACAGAGTGGGCATGAGCTGAGATGTCCTTGCTGCGATTTGTCTCCAGCTTCAGCACCAGTTGTGAATCATGACAAAGATCCATTAGTATGTTTTTGGGGAAGCAGGACCAGCTGAGAAGCCACTCCACGCTCTCGCTGAGCATCTGCACGCTCTTTGAAAACGCTCCGCCTGCACAGAGCATGGTTCTCCAAATTCTCCAATACATTAAGACAGGCCATGGTCAGCGTTCCCTCTAAACATCATGCTTGCGCATTCCCGCACTGCCCCTGCTATTGCCGCTCACAGCAAATTGATGGGGCGGTGAAAATGAAATCCAATGTGTAATCTAAATAAATGCATAATGACATCACGCAGTTTCCACATATTTACTTAAGCAGTCTATCAGGTCAGATCAAGTCTAAGTCTTAGTGAATGTCAATAACAGTACTTCCTGTGTACATGCTGCTGTTTTGCAGGTTTGCGTACATGCGTACACTGGCATCGAAAGGGAGAGATGTTGTGCGTACACATGGTCAGAGGTGTGCAGAAGTTTACACGCGTTTCTACGCACAAGTACGAATTGGAAAATGTCACACTTTGCCTTGGAAAGTGCGTACGCACTATGCAAGGTTGATAAATGAGGCCCCAGGTGTATACAAGGAGTATCCGACGTATGTCATACCCAACCTGCGTCATTTTTGTGGTTACATCACTGGCGTCAGTGTTTAAAACACAGATAAGAAAGCAGGAAAAAAAAGAATTACAGAAAATAAGTAAATAATGCATAAATAATGATAAAAAATAAGTTAGCTGCAAATAAATATGAAATACTGAACATATACAAAAATAAGATATCTAGCTGTCAGTGACATACCTTAAAATAACTGTAGATACTTGTGTGACGGGCACTACTTTGTATGTTTGGTTTAAGTTGTTAGCTCGGACTAACAACTTAAACAGGTGAGTTCTGACTTCTGAGGAAATTCGATTTATGTTGCGCCGTGGGAGCAAAACTGTGATGTTAGTCAAGGACCCCCTGTATTCATATCTTCAGGTGTTTTGTTTTGAAAACAACATTTTCCTCACTACTGCACGCATTCCAACTGTCAGGATCCTCCTTTAATTCAGCGGACCTGCAGCTGACCTAAGCTGATATTGATATCATAACAGTGTAACTATGCATACACTGTACATAGCTATGTTAAATTGTTATATTTAGATATATATTTTTTAACAATACATAATATACTGTATCCCTAACCTCAATACGGTCCGGGCAGCCGTTTCTCAGAACTACTAAACAAAGGGGACCACTGATTTAGAGCATGGTGGGGAGGGTTTAGGGGTGCTGTGCCTTGCTCAAGGACACTGGGACATTGTCCCAAAAAAAACCCCAAGAGTCGAACCAGGTAGTCAGGACATAGCATTGCAGTGCATAGCGACTTATCATTTTAATATTTGCCTCAGCCCTCGTCAATGCCATGCGAATGTTACTGTCAAACATGATCTCAGTAGCCAGACTATTTCGCCCACAAGTTGAGCAGAATAAATACAAATGGCAACTCTTCATGTTAACTGGTCATAAACTCCTGAAACGTTAGAGGGTCTGTGCTAAATAGTAATAAGCTTGGACAGATGATGAAATCATCTGTTCAGCACGACCAACACGGGAATGCAAACGAGATGAAATATGTGCAGTTTATGACTCTGAGGATGAAAACGCTGTTGCCTGTATAAATATCAGCATGACAGGAATAGCGGGATAAATTCATACTGATGAATTTGATGACTGAGGTAAATGAGCCATAATATTGCATTAAAAACAGACATCTATTTGTTAGGAGGGTTGTAACTGTTTGATGAAGTTGAGAGAATGTGTCTTTAGTGTAGTGATTACTGGGGGATCATTTCACTCTTCATTAGTCTTATCTCTCTTTCTTATCACACTCTGCAAATGTAGTAGGGTGTTCCCCCAAGGTAGCTGTGACAATGCAATCATTACACAAGCCATTTACAAAGTGACAGTCCTATATTTGCCCAAGTGAAGATCGATGTGCACAGGACAGAAAGGTAAACCTTAAAACGAATGAAATACCAGAAATAGGGCTCAAAGTCCCACTGAAATTCGGTACACCAACCTGTTATTTTCATTTGCGTGATGGAACCTGTTTATACCTCTCATATATACTTGGCTCTCATTAAATCTGGTTAGCCTGATCCGCAAGGATTTTCTGTGGAGCAGTGGTCATCAACTGGCGGCCCTTGGGTCAAATCCAGCATGCTGAACTGTTCAATCATGTAATATCATGTAGTCCACACTATCTATGACATGAAGGTGAAAATGCCTTCAGTTTTGTAATGAAATGGAAAAAAATAAATAACAATCAACAACAATATAAATAAACAACAATAAACATCAAATAACAATGTTGTGCGAAAATTACATTTTTATCAGATTTTTATCGCAGGGTGCGGCCCCGAAGGTGACTGACAAATATAATTGGTGACCCCTGCTGTAGAGATATGGATCAAATCAATTTAGTGACCACTATTTTAACCTTCGTTGTAATTTTGAAGTTTGGTTAGACAGGGTCTGCTTTGGTTTAGGAATAAAAGGTTTTGTAAATACATAGCTACCGTAAGTTCTGTATATGCAGTAGGAATGTTGTATGCCCAGTTGTGGGAATATGGACACCCACATACAGTACATGCACACTGTCAAAGTAGGGTCTGGGTAAGTGGCAGCAATAGTTCAGCATATCTGCTGAACACTTACTCATTGTGAAAGGTAGAAATTGATGGCATCGTAAGCCTGCAGATGCAAATCAATTGAATGTGTCAGACAATTCAATAATTCATGCTTATATGCCTTACACGCCCTGACAGATTTAGAAAGGTTGAGTGGCGTTAGCGGAGTTGCTAGTATTACATTGGGTATGACGAAAACCAACCCTCTCGGAAGAATAGAAGCAAAGAGTAGAGAACGTCCAAGGCTGTCCACAGACATGAAAAAGTCTTTTGTTCCATATGCCACTACTGAAGCTAAAAGGTCTGATTAAAGCTTATCTGATCAGTCAAGGCTGAGACACATGTAGTTATCTAAGATCAAAGCCAGATTCATGGGCAGTGCTACATGCCAGGAGCACACAGAGAGCCTACAACCCTTTTGCCTCAAAGAAAAAAAAAAAAAAAAGAAAGCTTTTGGTGGAATATTTTGAACAAACTGCTTAAACTGTGCATCTGGTTGTGTTGTACACCTCGCAAATAATTAATTGGAAGTTCTGCATCTCCTCACATCTCTGACACACCTCATGACAAACAATTACACACTAAGTACCATGGTGTTATTAAAAATACTCGAATCCATCCATCCATCCATCCATCTTCTGCCGCTTATCCGGGGCCGGGTTGCGGGGGCAGCAGTCTCAGAAGGGAAGCCCAGACTTCCCTCTCCCCAGACACCTCCTCTAGCTCCTCTGGGAGGACCCCGAGGCGTTCCCAGGCCAGCTGGGAGACATAGTCCCTCCAGCGCGTCCTGGGTCTTCCCCGCGACCTCTTCCCAGTTGGACATGCCCGGAATACCTCCTTAGGGAGGCGTCCGGGAGGCATCCGGTTTAGATGCCCGAACCACCTCAGCTGGCTCCTCTCGATGTGGAGGAGAAGCGGCTCTACTCTGAGCTCCTCCCGGGTGGCAGAACTCCTCACCCTATCTCGGAGAGTGCGTCCCGCCACCCTACGGAGGAAACTCATTCCGGCCGCCTGTACCCGAGATCTTGTCCTTTCGGTCATGACCCAAAGTTCATGACCATAGGTGAGGGTAGGAACGTAAATCGACCGGTAAATCGAGAGCTTTGCCTTGCGGCTCAGCTCCTTCTTTACCACGACGGCCCGGTACATCAACCG